>PVIW01010669.1:0-42687 GCA_004026585.1 Noctilio leporinus
CTGGTCCAGATGGAGCCTGGACCTGAGGGCTTTTAGCAGAGTAAAAAAAAAAAAAGGAATAGAAAAGAAAAAAAGGGAGAAAGTCACAAGAGAAAGAGAAATCAATATTAATAAAGAAAAGGTTTAGGTGTCTGTTCACCCTTTATGGTCTCTGTGTGGTCCAGGTGGAGCCAGGACCAGTGGGTTTTATCAGGGAGAAAAGAAAGGAGAAAGAAAGAAAGAAAGAGAGAGAAAAAAAAAAAAAAGATGGGGGGAGAATGTCACAAGACAAAGAGAAATCAATATTAATAAAGAAAGGTTTTAGCTGTGTGTTCCCCCTTTATGATTTCTGATTGGTCCAGGTGGAGCCAGAACCTGTGGGCTTTACCAGGGAGAAAAGGAAAAGAAAAATTAAAAAAAAAAAAAAAAAAGAATATGTGAGGGGTAACTTTTGCAAAGGATATGTTGGGGCTTAATAGTTTATATTGCTCTCGGTATAATTCAGGTGCTTGAGATTGGCAGCAATCCCTTTCCTGATGCTGCCTCTTTTTCTTGGTCAGGACTTTACAGTCTATAGTCTATATTCTAGCCGGTCTTGGCGTGTGGCAGGGCCTCTGATTGTCACAGTAGGGCTGATTCTGTGTGTCTGCTCCCAGGTAGGCTGGGCCTTCCGCAGCCTGGCAGGGTTTTAGGGCTGAGGGTGTTCTGGAGGCCGCAGGGAGCCCCCTCCCCCTCCTGGCGGAGGTTCCTGCCCAGGACGTGCAAGTAGCACTTCTGCAGGGCAGCCCGCAACTTCGCTGGTCCCTGTGACGACTGGCCCCACCCCCACAGTTCCAGGAGGAGGCCGGGCCTGTCAGTCAACACTGTCCAGGGTCCTCCTACACTGTCCCGCCCTTACGGGGCGGGCACCACGCCTCTAAGCCAACCAGCTCTCCCCGGAGTCCTTTACATGGCCTCTGTGATGAGCCACTCCCAGGCGTGGATGGTGCAGCCTTTGTCTCAGGCAATGGCTGGTCAGTTACTCCCGCTATTAGTTCCCAGCTCACCTTTTGGAGTTTCCCGCAGAGCCTGGGAGCCTGTGTGGTTGCGCAGGGCTGGGCCTCCCCCGTCGCAGGGACTTCTAGCTGCTGTTTCCCCGGTGGCCCAGCAGCTCCGTTTTCGGCCCTCTCGCCGCCCCGGCCGGTGCACTTCCTGCTCCCCCACTCAGGCTTCCCGCAGGACTCTTCTCCTCAGCCTCTAGCCCCGCGTGCGCGCAGAGCCTCCTTTCTCTGTTGCCGTAGTGAGTCTCTCACACAGTCCCTCCCCTGCAAGAGTTCAATTCCGCGTTCCCTGTGGTGTCTGCCCTTGCCACCCGAGCTTCACTGTTGAGACTTCCAGTTACCAGGGAGCCCGGAGCTGGCCTCAGTCAAACGCACTCCTCTGGGCAGAGCCACCACTGCCCAGAGCCGATCTCGGCCCTCTGGCCAGTCGGTCGGGAACGCCTCACCTACTGTCCTGCTGGCCTCCTCTGCCTCTGGGCTGTGCTCCCCTGTGTCCAGATGCTGCCCTCCCGTTCCAATCCCCAGGGTCCTGAAGACGTCTCATGCTCCCTTTCCTGTCCTCTAGCTGCTTTGGCACTTGACAACACCATCAGCACTGCTCTCTGTCGCCATCTTCCCTCTCCCCTCATTTTTTTTTTTTTTTAATCCTCACCGAAGATATGTTTTTTGATTTTATAGAAAGGACATTGGGGTGGGGAAGAAAGAAAGAAATACTGATGTAAGAGAAAAAAAAAATAGAAAAAATCGGTTGCCTCCTATATGCTCTCCTATTGGGATTCAATCTGCAAGCAAGGTAGGTATATGCCCTGGGAATCAAGCATACAACTATACAACTATTTGGTTGACACTCCAAACAATGGAGCTATCTGGCTAAAACCCTCATTCATTTTTTTTTTTAAGATTTTATTTATTATTTTTAGAGAGGGGTAGGGAGAGAGACAGAGAGGGAGGGAGACATCAATGTATGGTTGCCTTTCACCTACCTCCAGCTACAGACCTCGCTGAAGACCTGGCTTGCAACCTGGTTATGTGTCCTGGCTGGGAATCGAACCAGTGACCTTTGGGTTCACAGGCTGGCACCTTAGCCACTGTGCCACCAGCCAGGGCGGTTAAAGCCCTCATTCTTTATGTTCCTAATATAGTGATTTTTGGGATAGGATTAAAAGTTGATGTAACCTTGGACTTTCTAGTCATTGAAGAGTCCTATCATGCTTTCATACAATAGGTTTGAAAGTTGTGTCATTGAAGGAGAAATAAAGTAATTTATAACAGGACCCTCAAAGCTGCTCTTAGTATTTTGGATAGATATAATTTCCTAACAAGTATTTTTTCCTATTCTGAGGTAGGCAATGATGAGACATACCCATTATAAAGATAGTACCTTTTTCAGGAAATATATAATCACTCAAGAGTTATAAATATTGGCATATGTATATGTGTACCTATGTGTAAACATATCCTGATTATTCCTCATGGTCAAGAAAACTAACCCTGTATCTCCAGGTGAAAGTTCCGCATTCTTTCTTTCTTTTTTTAGCCAATCCTGGTCTCTTCTTTCAGTAGCTACTGAGTTTAGTATATTTCAGATACTTCTCATCAGCTGCTTTGGGTGTGGAGCATGTGGTGTGATGTACATCACTTCCTTGTTATTCACAGGCATAAGAATGCTTGTGTAGCATCTCCCTAATGGTAAATATCTGAGCTGCTTTTTGAACCCATGCTTTCTGACTCTAAAGCTTACATCCTCCCATGGATGCTCTTGTTATTTCTTATTAAAATATTTTGAAGAAATGAATGAATGACTGAAACATCTTTTGGTGCTGCAGAATGAGAAGAGAGAGACTAAGGGAAAGATGGCTTCTTTAAGGAGTATTTTCATTTGTTATCCCTACTTTGTCATAGAAAAGATGTGTCAGTAATTTTATATATTGTGAAACGATTACTGGAGTAAGTTTAGTTAAAAATCATCACCACGTAGATCTACTGTCTCAGCAACTTTCAAATATGCAGTACAGTTTTGTCAGCTATAGTCACCATGCTGTACACCCCAATGATTTATTTTATAACCAAAAGTTTGTACCTTTCGACTCTCCCCCATTGTACATCTAAAACTAATATAATTTATTTGTTACTGATATCTCATTAAAGTGTCATTAAAGAGGGAAAAAGGAGTGCTATTGTTTCCCTCACAATGCCTTTTATTGCATGGTAGCACCTAGAATTAGGAAGTTTTGAAAATTAAACCCGTATTATCTTTTGTTAGAATGTTTCAAGGAAATGGGACACTTATTGGCACTGAAGAAATGTTCCGTGACAACGTCCTGAGCCCATTTTTCACCTTTTGGTGTGTTCACAGCAAAGTCAGAGCTTCTCCAGCTGCTGTGCTTCCCTGTGAGGGCAAATGGTGCAGAACCAGGCAGGCCTTTTTACAGAAAATGTAGTCATTTTTATAGTTCTGGCTATTGAGGTGGTCAGGTTTAGCAACTTAAGACCACACAAGGAGCTGGAGAAACAGCTGGCAAAAAAGCCTCTGCCTTCCAGCCAAATGGTCTTTTTCTATAACTATCTACTTTCCTCAGGAAACTAGTCTTTTAAAAGCAGGCTAGCTTCCACCAAGATCCTGGGCTGAAAGATGAATACAGCCTTCCTTTAAGACCTTTTATTCATTCACTGTTTCCACTGGGCAAATTGTGCAGCCTGAATCACAGGGATGAGTCAGGAACACAGGGCACTTTGATGTGAGGGTGAGGAGTCTCTGAAGCCATGCCTAGTGCACCTCAATAAAATCAGTAATGGGAAGTAGTGGTTATAATGTATGTGTGAGTTTGCTAATAGCTTTTCTTTAATGCGAAGTTTTATTGGTTCTTCATTGAAGGGATCCCTGAAACTTGAAGGAAGTTGCTTCTCCTAGGAAGGGTGTTGAACTGCTGCTGGACACAGTTCATCTCCCTGGCCCTTTCTCTAGTTAAAAGGCTTAAACTCACTAATTTTGGGGGAGGGCAAGTACCATTTAGAGTCAAGTTTTACATAATTTTTACCATCATCGTTATTAGGATCATCACGCCTATTGTCTAATGTTCTGTAGCTGTAAGGCTATTATAATTTAAAATAAAGGTTTGCTTTGGGCATATTCTGCTCTTATAAAAATTTAAGCACTCTCTTTGGGAATTCTTTTGGTTGACATAATTTAAAGTCAAACAGAGGGTCACAAAGATTTGTATTCTGTAAGTTTCCTCTTGTTAACAGAATATACCTTTTAACATTTTTGTTTTTAAACTCATATCTCTGTGCACCTAATGCCACCTTTCTGATAGTTAAGACAGTGTCCTGCTAGAAGTTCAATTTGCCCTATTCTGAAGTGCCCACACCTAGGCACGACATAAACAAACCACAGGCAAGGCTGCTCTAATCTACAGTTACTTTGAATTTGTTTTGGATTTATCACTTTAGTGTAGGGCGCAAATACTGTTGAAAAGACAACAACAGTTACAGAAACTGGCTATGGTACATGCTCAGACGAGATGTCCATGCTTAGCAACAGTGAATTTTTTTAAGTGCTTCTGTGTGGAGTTGTGCCTTGTAATCTACATTGTTAATTGTTAATTAACTATTGTTCATAAATTTCAGTAAGTGTTAATTCTTTTTGGTTTTGGCACCAAAAGAAAAAAATATATAGAATGCAAGGTTGTTAGCATAGAACAGGTGTTTATTAGTGCAGTGAAGGAAATAAACCACCAGGTGGCTCAAGTATATAGCATCTGCACTTACTAGTCATCTGTAATTGTGAAGTTTTGCAGTTGCTTCACCCTTAAGAGTCACTATTTAGTAAATATCATTATGAGAATTGTTTTCTTTTTCCTATATAATCTTAGAATGTTAAAGCAAAAGGTTGCCTGTTTGAATTCTCCTCCTGTCTAGCATTTATAAATTTTTAGCTTTAAACATTGTTTTGCTTAGATTTACATGAAAACTTGAACATTATGTCTATTTTGGCTGAAGGGCCCCAAATTGTCATCTTAGAATTTTGTGATAATTTTTTTTTGTCTATATATGTTCTCATATATGGTCCACAGTTAAAAAGAAAATGAATGGGTATTTAATTTTACTTATGAAATTTATAAACTGTCAGCATGGTTTATATTGTCCTATTTTTGTGCTTCTACCCTGTAGAAGATGGAGAAACACATAATAAATACATGAGAAATCAACACATACCTTTTTTGTAAACTTATTATTGCCCAAGAAGAATTTTTTAGTAAGATTTTGTTAATTATTTTTAGATAGAAGGGCAGGGAGGGAGACCTGATTTATAACCTGGTTATGTGCCCTGACTGGGAATTGAACCAGTGATTTTTGGGTTCGCAGGCCGGTGCCAGCCAAGAAGAATTTTAAAACCTGTTTTATTCCATGAGAAGGAAGTTACTCAGTAGCTTTCCACTAACATTAGACAGAAAGGATTAAAATGCCAAAATATTTGCTTTATTTTAGAATATATGTGCAAAAAAGTTAAAATAAAATGAACTCTTGGGGTACGTTCTCCTTTTAGCAGAATACATTTTTTTGTTGTTGGTGGTGTTGTTCTTATACTTTTTATTTTTCAAACACAAATTTCCTGGAATTAGAATTTAGGATATTTTTTCTGATAAGCTTAAGGCCTAGTGAAAAATAAAACACTTCTTCAAAAACTTAATACTGAGTTTTGTTATCTAGTTCTTTTTCTTTTTGTTTTAACTTTTTTTTAAAACAAAGTTATTAGACATTATCATTTCTGTTATACAATGGGAAAAGGGAAAAGAAGGTGAAATTCAAGTCAGGTGTTTTTTCTTTGTACTAATTCTAGTTAGAATTTTCATGAAGAAAAGATTAAGTTTTTAAACATGTTTTTAAACATTTTTTTTTTTTTTTTTTACTCTTGTTAACCCCAGGTAAGTATACTTATCTCAAAAAGGAAACCAAAGTCTTTACTGATATTATTAAACATAATGTCTTCTTGTCCTTTTTAGTGAAGTGAAGGGTGATAATTCAAAAGACTATTTAAAGAGTGATTTTGATCAAAGAGTGAACATCATTTTACTGTAGTTGATCAGAAAGAGTGTTTACTGTGTCTGAAGTCTTGATATATGTTCATTAAACTATACTAAGTTTCCCCTTCTATATATGGTTAGCCATGTGGTAACCAAGAGTCTTAAACAGTGAATTAAGACATTAATTTTTGACAAGGAAATTGATGTGATTTTAAAAACTATTACTATGTGTGAGCAATGTTGAGGAAGCTATATGTGTGTTTTGCCCAACTCATGAAAGGGAGAGAGAGAGAGAGAGAGAGAGAGAGAGAGAGAGAGAGAGAGAGAGAGAGAGAGAGAGACACTTTTTAATCCTGTTTCTTAAAAATTTATACTGGTAGCTTGGTATACAAGTGGAATCTTTTTTATCATAATGATAAAACAATTAGGTATGCAGAGCAAGTTGATTGAAAAAGTAAAATAGTTAGAAAATGTTTAAAGATATAGTTTAGTGTTGTAATACTTTTAGATGTAATATTTGTTTTTTGGATTCAAGCAACAGTACATATGTATGTGTGTATGTTTAAAAAAATATTTCATAAGGAATTGACATTTAATAATTGTGAAGTATATTTTCCCCAATTTTATTTTTCATAGTTCTTTAAAAGGTTTACAAAAATTTTTGCATTGTGAATATTTTAATACCTTTTCTTATGCTTTAAATGAAAAAAAAATCAGTTTTGCTTTTTTGATTCAGATATTATAGGGAATATTTCCATTAAGCTTTGATATGAAAAGAACTAAACTATAGAATACAAAAATGCCTTGATCAATAGGTGCTTCCTTTTATACACACCATCCAAACTGCTCACAAAGCTCAGATGAAGTCTGGATTTCCTAGGTGTGGGAACTGCCTGCCTAGCTTGACTTGTATCACGTTGAATTGAGAAAGACAAGTAATATTTATGTCTTTTAAAAGTTTCCACTATTTCTGGGTTCTTTGTGGCCATTTCATGTATATTTGATGACTTTATAGTCTTAAAGTGAAATTCATGGGTAACATCTTAACTGCACACATTATTTTTACCTCATTCATGTAGTTTTTACTACAACTGAAAAAAAGAATAAAAGGAAAAGTGATTTGTAAGGAGAATTTGTTTCAATATTGAAGTGTATAGGCGCTGCTGCTTTAGGACACTTGATGAACCACTCAGATGTGTGCACCTAACATAGTCCCATATGTGCTGGCTACAGATGCAGACTGACACCCATGGGTGGAGTAGCAATTCAGTAAGTGCAGTGGTTAGGTTGTTGGTGACATCATTTTTGAAATGGTCCAATTTCATTAAATTTGTAATAAAATAGTAGTTTTCTTTAATATACTTTGTGCCTATGTAAAAATCTGTTGAGTTTTATGCTCAGATAATTAGAAAAAGTTTTTGTTTTTTTCCCCCAACTGCACAGGACTATCCTTCAGGACTTAATGAGAGTTAAGAGGGGGACAGATCATCTTTGGCTGTGCATACCGGTTATTAAGCAGCATTCCACCCACTAAGCAGCAGCATCCCCTAATGGTTATATAACCAGAATGTCTCCCTAAATGTCCAAAACTCCCTTTAGGGCTGTGGGAATGTAGACTGAGAAAGCCTGTGGTAAATCCCTAGCGAATTATGTGGCCATGTTCATTCAACAACACTGTTAAGAACCTACCTCTCAGGTAGTGGTAGGTGCCAGAGAATGGAGGATGAATAACACTTCCTTCCTTCCTGAGAGAGCTCAATCTTGTGTGTGAGAAAACATATGTACAGTATATGTGCAGTGTTAAGGGAGGTGAGGTAACCTGGTCACTGATGGGATCCAGAAAAAAAATCATATGAATCATTTTAAAGATAAGCTTTATTTCCTCCTGCCTTGACATTGTCTTCTATATTGTGGCAGATCCTTACGGTAATAGCCAAGAGGACACTGCTATACTACTACTAGGAATCATGGGATGGGAATTCCAGCTGTGCCCCTTAACAGAAGTGAGATCTCAAACAAACACTTTTTCAAGCATTGGCATTCTCATCTGTAGAAATGAGGATAATGAGATCACCTACATAGTAAGGTAACTAAGAATTAAATGAGAAATGCTTTGTAAAGACAGCATAATTACTTATAGAAAGTGAGTGTATAATACATTGTCCTTTGCCTTTTTCTATTTTTAATAAAAGAATGAAAACCAGCAGTAATTGGGTTTAGGGTTACTCTAATACTAAACTATGTTGTTGTTGTTTTTTTTTTATTACAAATACTTAGAAATAAAATTCCCATGGCTTGTAATACAAGGTTTTTATTCCATCTTGCTCTTTTTTTCCCTCAAGGTTATTATCATTGGAAATAAAATGTAAAGTAACAAGCATTTTGTGCTTTTAATAAAAGTTGCAGTTTGAATGTTTTCAGTTGTCTAAATTGCCTTTCTGAGCTTGATGAACTTGCCTCTATCTTGAAACTGAGGAGAAATGGATATAGGAGTAGTGATATTTGGAGAGAGAAAGATGTCTATTGAAATACCTATTAAAGTTATTTAAGGCTGTAAAAGATTTACACTTGGTTATGTAAGTTATTGCATAATATCACTGAGCTCCATCATTTAAAAAGAGAACTGCTGGCTGCACACTGTCAACAGCTCAGTAGTCATGGAATCATGAGTTAGTTTGAGCAGAATTGATTTTTGTGTTGTAGTGGTTGATACTTGTAGTAGAATATCAAAGTGATTCCCCTTAACTAGTGGGAAACAGACTGAGAAATAATTATTTTCAGATGTGAAAGTATGTTTCCAGTCCTCCAGAGGCATGTACTTATTTCATATTCTGCAAATACCATCAAAGTATATATGTTCTGCAACTATGTTCAGAACTGTAAAGGCAGGAGATTACAAATTGCCAAGTGAGTAGTGTGCCATATAGCAGTGGTTCCCATTCTTGTTTTCTAAATACTATGAATTACGGGGCCCTATCCAGGGCTACTTAGTCAGGATTTCTTAGGGTGGGGCCTGGGGTCTTTGTTTTGAATTGACTCTCTAGTTGATTCTGACAAACATGAACATTGGGAAATCACCTTTACAGATTGGAAAACTAACCCTCAAAAGTTAGCTTACATTTCTAATTGTTTGATATTTCTGCTTGGCTGTTCTCATTAAATCCCAAAGTCAACACAGGTAAAAAGAATAAAAAAGAAACATCTACACTCTTGACCACCTACCCCTTTGCCCCAACTCTTGTTATTGGCTTGAGTTACCTCCTGCTGCCCAGGCTCGAAACATTGGATCCCTTTGAATGGTTTTCTGCTCCCTTCTTTTCCTCAGATCAGTTTATCACCATATATTCTGTGTGGCTTTCATTTTTTTCTGAACTATTCTGGTCCCTTCTCGGCACCATTTTTCCTGTCCATGTTCTCATTACCTTTCAATATGGCTTTGCCATCTCACTGATTTCACTGGATTTAGTTTATATAAATATTAAGTCTGCTTTCTTAAAGCATCTTACTGATAGTGAGTTACTATAAATGCTTTAGCCTAGCATTCAAGCATTCCCATAACATGAGCACAGTTTTATCTCATTTTGTGTATCACAACTTTGGCCATCATGGACAATTGACTGTTCTTTCACCCTGCCTCACCTTTTTCACATACCCACATTATTCCTCCTGCAAACAGTGTCCTTTTTGTGGCCTCACCCTATTGCTCTCTCATTTTGTCATGATTGAGCTCAGTGTCAGGTACTTGAGGAAGACTTCCTGGTTCCTCCTTTATTACATGTGCCATCTCTGAATCCTCTGCAGTGTGTGACAGTTAATTGGTTATTGGCTAATTATTATTATTAGACATTAAACTACTTGAGAACCTGGATTTGCTCATCTTGCAACCCCTGCAGCACTTAGTAAAGACTCGCAACCATTATAGATAAGGTAACAACTATTTGTTGAATTCTTTTTTTATTTATTTGTTGAATTCTTCATGGTTAAAATTACCTGGAAAATATTTCATTGTTGCAAAGAATACTAATTGAAACCTCTTACTACCTTTTCCTATTTCAGTAATGAACTGAATTCATATCAAGGTAGAGCATTTATTTTGGAACTAGAGGAGCAGTTGATTATGTGACCATTATAAATAGTTTCAGACATTTCATTGAGGCAGGTGGAGAAACTAAAAGAAGGCTCTCAGTACCATTTTTATAGGCAACTTTAAATTACTTCTGTATGGCTATTGATGAGTTTTCACTAAATTAGACTTTGAGCAGAGAATTCTAAGCACTTAGGTACAATAATCAAATCCATACTCAGTTGTGCGCAGTACAGCCACCCTTGGGTTCCCCACCTCCATGACCCCTATCACTTTAATCTTCCTTCTTCTGTGGAGATGGGCATGTTGCCTCTAACAATGTGTCAAGCTGTCAGCCTAAGTATCTAGGTAGGTAATTTGTCAGTTATGAATGGATCAGGGTTAGGGTGCTGATTGTGTCAGTAGGAAGCCGAAAGCTCTGCAAGGAGCCTGGAGACTTTATTTTTCTGCTTTCCTGAGCAAATTACTTCTGGGCATTGTCTTCTAGTATCTTAGTGGCAATAATTGAATTCAGTGAATCTAAAATGAGGGTGCTGCTTTCAGTCTTTAGTAATTGAAAACATTTTAAAATAATAAAATAAAAAGCAATTTAAGCTTGAAGATCACTGCTTGTTTCCTCTTATATGGATACCATTTTATATTATTACAGTGAAAAAAAGGCAGCCCAGGGTTTAGAACTTGACTCTTTTACTTGATCCACATGTCATCATCATAGGCAAAGTCTTCTTAACTTCATTTTAACCTTAGTGTTCTCTTCTGAGAAATGGGAATAATGATGGTACTTGCCCTCGTAGGCTTGTGGGTGGATTAAATTAAATGGTGGATGGCAAGCACATAGCTCCTTAGCAGGGACACTGAATACTACAAGACATTTTTGTGCTTTTCCTACTTTGTATTTTGTCTAACAGCTTAGTTCCTCTCCAAAGAGTAGCGTAGGTGTACTTAGATGAGAGTCAGGCTTGTGACTGTGACTAATGGGACCACAGGTAAATCAAATCTAGGTAACTATGAATGCTTATCAAGTGATACATTAAAAAAATGGAACTTGTTTCACAAGTATGTTATAGGTCTTACTAGTCACTGTTATTTCATCCCAGACCAACAGGGTGGAGCTGAAGAAGAATCTAAAGACAGGAAAGGTCTATCTAGCCTTTGCCTATGTCAGGAATGCTTTACCAACTGACCAGCTGACTTTCTCTCCTGCTCCAGTGTGGAAAGAACCAGCTGAAATCAACTTATTCATCTGTATCTATTGTGAACTTGTGAATAAAGAATATCTCAAGTCTTAACTGATGTCATTGCAAAATCAATAAAACATGTATAGTAAGATATAAAGTACAGTATGATTACTTAGAGCAGGAATCATTTAGGATATTTTAATGAGCCTACAAAGTTTTATAAGTACTTCTTTCTTTTTTAAAGTATATCTTATTGATTATGCTGTTATAGTTGTCCTAATTTCTTTTCCATTTGCTCCCCTCCACCCAGCACCCCCTTTCCCTTCATCAATCCCATCCCCCATAGTTCACATCCATGGGTTGTGCAGTTGTGCATTTAAGTTCCCTGGCTTCACCCTTTCCTATATCACTCTTAGCTCCCTCCTGTCTATCTTGTACCCCACCAATTATTCTTCCTAATCCCTGCATTAGTTCTCCATTTCTCCCCTTTTTTCCTCTTTCCCTTCCCAGCTGATAACCCTCCAAATGATCCCCATACCTATGATTCTTATCTATTCTGGTTGTCTGTTTAGTTTGTTTTTGTTTTAATTTTTTCGGGGTTTTGTTGATGCTTTTGAGTTTGTTGTCACTTTAATGTTCATAGTTTTGATCTTCTTTTTCCTAAGGTTCTTTCTTGAGCTTTAACCTTCGGTATTGTAATTGTGATGTGTCTTAGTGTAGTCGTCTTTGGGTCCAGCTTGTTTGGGACTCTGCACTTCCTGGACTTCTATGTATATTTTCTTCACCAAATTTGGGAAGTTTTCCTTCATTTTTTCTAATAAGAAATAGAAAAAATTCAATTTCTTGCTCTTCCTCTTCTCTTTCAGGCACCCTTATCATTTGGATGTTGGCACATTTAAATTGTTCCCAGAGAATCCTAAGCCTCTACTCATTTTTTTTTTTTTTAGTACTAATTTCCTCATTCCGTACTGGTTGACTATTTATTTCTTCCTTATGTTCCAAATAATTGATTTGAACCCCAGTTTTCTTCCACTTCATCATTGGTTTCATGTGGATGTCCCTTAGTTTCATTTAGTATAGTCTTCACTTCTTCCCTTTTGCATTTGCTATACTCAAGCATCTTTATCACCAGTGTTTTGAACTCTGGGCCTGTTAGGTTGATTATCTCCTTGTCATTTAGTTCTCCCACGGGCACCTTGATCTGCTCCCTCTTTTGGGCCATACATCTCTGTCTCCTCAACTTTACAGGTTCCTCCTGTTTGTGTCTCTATCTTAGGTAGTGCTATCATACATGTAACATTGTAAGGGGTGCAGTTTTAGGTATTTGTCAGTACTGGGCCACCCATTTCACCACATTGTGGCGCCGTACTCTGTGTGGGGAAGGGGTCAGAGAAGGCACAATGCCACTTGCTCAGCACTCACCCCTTTTCCAGGTACTTCTCCCACTTCCCATATGGGACTGGTACCTCTTTAGCTGTTTTGCCCTGGCTGTGGTTCCCAGAGTAGGTGGGCCTGTGGACATTCTAGAACAGTAGGGACACTCTAAACAAACAGTCTCTGCTGAGAGACTGGTAGTTTCTTTCTCCTCCCCCATCCCCATTGACTTCACAGTCAGAAGCAATGTGGCTTTATTTTCACCCCAGTGCTGGAACAGTGAGCCGCAAGGTCTGGTCTGGTGCAGGGAGCACTTTTCAGGTGTCCCTCCCTACTGTTTTTTAACATATGACTAAACTTTCCACCAGCTGGCTGGCCACACCACACTGCCAAACCATAACCTTTCTGCCCTGGTTGTGCACCCCCTGCCACCTGTCTGGATGAGGTTTTTTTTTTTTTTTTTTAATCTTTGTTGGGCTTCCATACAGCTCGATTTTTTTGAACTTCTGGTTGTCTCCAGTTTTGAGGTAGATGTATTCCTTCTTAGTTGTGGAGGGAGACACAGCATGTCTACCTACACCTCCATATTGACTGGAAGCCATATTTATTGTTTTTAAACACAGAATTTCACTAATGTTTGATAGCAGACTTCACTTGTAGTTTAAAGTATCGTTTATCATACACATAACATATGTGTGTATATATATATATACACAAATATATATGTATATATATTTCTTTGTGAATTGTAAAATATCCACGTTGAAACTTTTTAGTAACCCATTTGGTTTTGAACACTAACTACTGAGTACTAGTATAGACCCATTAGTAATTTCAGTCCTATACCTTGATTAATCAGATCTTGATATAGAATCTTACGTGTAGGAGATTGTGTGGTTTTTAGTCCTTGCTTGCCATAATGGATTTTTTTCATTAAATTAGTATACAGAACTAAACAATGATAAGCAGTATATGTTAGAGAAAATGCTGGAAGGAAGCTGGAGGGACACCAGATGTAGAGCTGGAATTCTTCTAACTTGTTTATTATAGGGAAGGCTAGCTAACACATTGTTTCCCTAGAAGTAACTTAAGGACTTGTTATAGATTCCCCACACCCCCACCCCCACCCAGGCTGTTTCAGATGTTCAAACGCTTCCTTGGAAATCTTTAAATTTCTTTAAATCAGCTAAGCTGAATAGGTAGACTTATACCAGGTTCCATTAATTGACACTGTTGCTATTTTTAAAGGGATAGGTTCAGTATTACATGCAATAACAAGTGATTTTTGAATTGCTGCACAAATGATATTCTAATAACATTATACTTAAAACATTATAGCAGTTCCCGTAAAATTTGTAAATTAGCCACTTTCATTTTCCTACAGTCTGTTTATGTTTCATCCCTATGCACACTTGGTTTTACATGGTGAAGTTCATTGGTTCCCAATACCCGTATGCTTGTGTTAGAACTACCAGGCAGCTTCGATAACAGCAGCTTTGGTGACTTGAAGCCTGTTAAGTTTAAGCATCCTTGGTAAGGATATAGCCCTGCTTTTAATAGAATAAAGTTTTCAGAAATATTTGCTAATTCATTTATTTTTGACAGGTATTTACTAAATATATCTAATTCTCAGTTTTCTCAACTATACAGTGGAAATAAGAACAGTATGGAAGAATTTTTGGGGAGATGGTGAGTTGTTTGAATAGGAGTGGCAAGAATGAGTGTATGTGTACTCCTAAACACTTCTGGTACACATCTGCCGGTTACATTGATGTGGGCTAATGTGTTTTGAACGGGACTTCATTTTTAATTATAAGCTGAGAAGGCCCAATATTGCCTTTCAAGTGCCTCCAGCTGAGGACCTGGCTGGCGACCTGGCTTGCAATCTAGGCATGTGCCCTAACTAGGAATCGAACCCACCACCCTTTGGTTCACAGGCTGGTGCCCAATCCACTGAGCCTCATCAGCCAGGGTGGGTATGTATTTAATAGGTATAATGTCATCATGGCGTCAGTTCTCTCAAAATGGCCCTAGGTAGGACATTAGCTGGAATTTTCTGTGGAGACATTGACAGTACTTTGGAAGAAATTCTGAGTGTCTTTATTGTTGATCTAGGAAGTAGGTAGTATGCATGCAGGGCAGAATAATGTTAGCAGGAAAGATTTAATACAAATGTGGGCAGGTTAGTTGTGGAAATGAGTAAAAAGACTGTTAAAATATTGTTGGATATTAATTCTTCCACCTTGTTGGATCCTCAAAGTTGATATCTGAATGGCCATATATTCAGAAGTAATTAATTTGATAAAAATATTTGGTATTGCATAAAGTACAATCTTTTCAGGAACATATGAAATTCACTGCTTAGCTAAGTGCTGAATAGTTTTCAACCCAGGGAAAAGTTCTTTGTGAAGATGAGATTTGTCTTGAAACTGAAAGATACTGGAGAAGGTCTTTATAGGCAGAACAAACTGGAAGTAAGTGCAAAGGCCTCAAAGTGGTAAGGGAGCCTAGTTAGGTTCTAGGACCAGGAAGAGGCAGGAACATAATGAGTCAGGGAGTGATGAGAGATGTGGCTGGGTAGTGGGCAAGAGCCAGGTCCTCTTAGCATCTTGACCTTGATAATGAAGTTGGGTTTTATTCTAAGTACCAATTGTTGAAATTTTTGTTTTTTTTCAAGGAAGTTTAAGGAGATTACTTTTGCAACATGGATTACATGGAATATAGGGATTAAGAGTAGTATAGTAGCTCAGTCAAGAGATGATGGTGGACTGGACAGGATTATGGATAGGGGAGATGGAAGAAAGTAGACCAATCTATATTTTGAAGTTGGACTGATAGGATTTGCTGATGGATTGGATTTGGGGAGTGTAAGGAAAGGGGAGTCAGGGATAAACCTTAAGTATTTGTCTTGATCATTCGGATGAATAGAGATGCCACTTATTCAATGGAAAGATACATTTTGAAGAGAGGAGTGGGTGGGAATTAAGAATTGAGAAGTGTTAGTTATCTTCTTTATTTTTATATACTGTTTTAATTAATCCTGTTGAAAGTGGGATTTCATAGACCTATGTAATAAAGGTATTGCAGAGGAAATACCTAATGTAGTGGGCTTCTTGGAATCTCCAGCTAGTTTTAATTGTTTAAAACATTGGAGAAAAAAATTATTTTGGTGATCAATATTTTGGAAACTCCCAGAAAAAAATCATTGGAATTAATGGGAGGATTTATTTATTTTAAAGTAGCATTCTGCTCTATCTTTATTTCATTGGCATGTGTTTATGTCTCAACTCATTCAGCAAAGTTACTCCAACAGTGAAGTATAGCTATTATGGGCAGTCATATAGCTTTATCACCACAGTTGTCACCTTCTTAAGGCAGTGAGAACAAAAGGGAAGAATTAAACTTTTATATTAGCTTTAAGTCCGGAACTTTCTTTTCTTTTTTCTTTTTTCTTTTTAAAGATTTTATTATTACTTTTAGGAAGAGGGGGAGGGAGAGAGGCAGAGAGGAAGAGAGACATCAATGTATGTTTGGTTGCCTTTCACTTGTGTCCAGCTGTGGACCTGGCTGGAGACCTGGCCTGCAAGCTGGTTATGTGCCTTGGCTGAGAATCAAACCTTTGGGTTTGTAAGCTGGTGCCTATCCACTGTGCCACCAGCCAGGGGTTGAACTTTATTTTCTAAACCATTTTTGTTTGCTAACACCTTTTGTCTTACTAAAATCAAATGATGAAAACATCAATTTAATAGTCAAATTTGGGATTACCAACTAGACTAGCCTCGGTTCAGGAGAACAACTGAGAAAACAGATGCGCTCTAGTGTATACAGTATATACCTCCCCTTGCAGCATTAGAATCTCTCCAGAA
This sequence comes from Noctilio leporinus, assembly GCA_004026585.1. Classification (NCBI taxonomy): domain Eukaryota; kingdom Metazoa; phylum Chordata; class Mammalia; order Chiroptera; family Noctilionidae; genus Noctilio; species Noctilio leporinus. The sequence goes on from PVIW01010669.1 coordinate 16,546, forward strand.
AGGTTCAGGTGTATTTTATTTGGTCTGGGCTCTGTAAGTTGAGAACCTGATGTTATTCTTTTATTTCCTTGAGAGCTGTCCTTTGATATTTTGCAATATGCCTGAATTGGCCCAGTCTGGCATCTTTGCCTACATTGGTGGCCAGTTTTGACACCAGTTGACTTTCATTGATTCAACCCTATACCTCTGAGCAGTTCTTTTTTTTTTTTTTTAATTTTGTTGTTGTATTACATTCATCCCCATTTTGCTCCCCTCTGTCCCCCTCCCCACCCTCTGAGCAGTTCTGAAATGCCCCAGCTGCTGTTATTCAGGCCACAGACTGACAATAGCTTAATGACCTGCAGTTAACCTGTGTTTTATGCTTTGCCTTTGTCAAGAAATGTGCCACTATTATATCTTTCTTATCTTTAAGTATGCTCAGGTGGGTGTTTCATCTTAAATTTTATTTCTGTTTTTAACTGAGAACTTAATTGATTTTATTTACTTGGGAAGTGAACTAAAATTTTGAAATAGAGAACCTTAAAATGATACATATGTTTTGTGTGTGTGTGTGTGTGTGTGTGTACTTTTTGTACTCTTTGGATCTTGATACTGCAACTTCTTGAAATCAGATTTTAAAGATAGTTGAAAATTTCTTCTATAAAAACAAATTTCACAAAGGAGTTAATTTTTTTCTAATTTACAAGTGAGTTATCATGTATTTAAGATGGTATTTTCCATAATATTTATGTCCTACTTTACTGCATTTATGATGCCTTTCTATGAATACTATGGTGATTTTCATTTATTTCCCATCTTTTGGACTAGATGGTGGTGTTCTTAAAGACAGGTAGCATTTTTATTCATTGTAGTCTACACAGAGTAAAATTACCTCTTGTACAAAGTAATTTTTCAATGAAGAATGTTGAAAATTTTCAAATGATTCTGTTCTGATAATGGCATCATATGGTATAGATAGCTTATAAAAAAATACACTTCCAAGGGTATGTTTTGGTGTCAATATCATTGTTAGTGGAGGAAGTAAGGGCATATGGATGTTTAGACATTGGAAAGGGGCATTAGGGGAAATTTTTGTTAAATCCCAAGTTATAGCACCAGCTATGCTTTTATTCATATCATTGTCCAAATGTTTTAGCTTCATAGCCAAAGATCCAAACCTATTCTGCTTTTCTGATTTCTTCAGGTTTTTACTACTGACTCATCCCTTTTATTGAGATCATGCTTTGTCCTGCTTTATGAAGATCAAGCCCATCCTTAGGTGAATCATATCTTATCCCTTTAAAATCTCAATGTGGTTTGATGGTCCTTCTCTTCTTTGGTCCCTAAGGAGGAAAATATGTCTATTTCCTACCAAGGCTGGTCCTCCCAGCTCTTTTACCTCAGAATGTTTGTTCTCTCTGGGTTTGGCTCCATTTCTTTTATATCCTTTCCTGTTGCCTACGCACTTTCTAAGATGGTCCATCTTCTGAAGTAAAATCTCTTCCTTTAACTCCATTTAGGTTGCTTTCCTACTACTCTGCTTGCCTGATGGCCACACCTTCTAAAGGTGTGCCCTCTGCCTGACCTCTCACCTGGCCATCCATTGCTTCTGTGGTTGCTTCTGAACCCTGCATGCAGTCAGCCCTAGTACCTGGAATTACTAGTCCTGGGGAAAGCGCTTCAGCATTTATGTCTAGGCCAACTCCTACTTTTAACTCCTTGGGGTTGCCAGGGGTGGGCTTCTGAGGAGGAAGGGTGGGAGGAGAAGGATCTCACCTTTCCTGCTTCTGTTGGCACTCTCAAAGTCCACTCTCCACATCCAGGCAGATCAGGGTTGTCTCTACACGTGGTTGTAAAGTAAGCCATTGTATGGTTTCTGTGAATGTTCCCCAGCTTCCTCCTGAACTATCCCCTCACTCTCTCCCAATGCTCTACTCTCCCTGATTTCCTACAGACTTGTTTTATCTGACATTGTTAGGAAATTCATGCTTTAATATTTGCCCCACTTCATGAAGACCTGTGTTCCCACTTTGTAGATAAAGTGCAGAAAAGTTAAATGACTTAGCTGAAGTCACACAGCCAGTAAGAGCTCAAATGTCTGACTTCAAAATCTGTGTTTTTAACCATTGTTGCATTGCCTTATTGGTGATAAAATTTTAAAACAAAATTTTTGGGTAACATGTTTAAGAAAACTGCTAAAAACAAATATAGTGAATCTCTTCTATTTTGATACTTTTTTGTTTATTAGCAGAAATAAACTTTTATCCTGAGCTGATGTGGGGTGGCAGGCAGCCCTGATGGTAGGTTGTGAGGAGGGGGCTGTTAACAACAGAAGCAAAGGTTGCTAAGGCTGAGTTTTATGTGGAACCACATCTGTTGCCTTCAGCTCCTTGAGAACAGATAAAGCATCTTTGCTCCAAGGCACTTATGTACTAGGCAGCCTCATGGGAATATTACTGTTGCTTCTATTTACTCAACTGAAAAATGAGGTAAAAATAATACTATTGCAGGTGGAGATAATGGTACTACAAATGTTTTAAAAAGGTTTGAATGGGAATTCAAACCTTGTAGGGTTGTTTATGTGAACTTGTAAGTTAATATATGTAAAGTGCTTAAAACACATTTTGAGCCTATATAAATGTTAAATATAAAATAATAACTATTATTTAATAGACTGTAATTGGATATTTTATTTATGGCAATTTTAAAGGGGCAGTGTACTTTGTGTGTTAAAACAAAAAAGTAGGTTTATTTATCAGTTCTGTACCTCCAGGCTTGGATAATTACCGTATGAATGTGATAGGAAAATTTAATTTGAGTGAGGCAATTCATTGAATGAGATAATGCAGCCTCTTCCTCTGGTTCTTTACTAATCTGAAGTGTGGGAATCTGCTTTCCTTTTTTTCTAGCTTCATTGGTTCCCTTAGGAATATTACAGAGTAGAGGATCCGATGCCCATTTTGCTTAACATTCTTTACCTGGAAACTTACTTGCCTAGGGTGGCAGATCTCCTTGGCAGAGAATTTCCTGTGAGTTCAACAGGACTTTGATTCTGCCAAGCCCAGGAACTTTTTTTCTTCTTCTTCATTTTATTTTATTTTATTTATTTAATTATTTGTAGAGGGAAGGGCAGGGAGGGAGGAAGAAAGGGAGAGAAATATCAATGTATGGTTGCTTTCACCTGCTTTCACCTGCTTCCAGCTATGGACCTGGCAGGAGACCTGGCTTGCAACCTGGTTATGTGCCCTGGCTGGGAATTCTAACCAGCAACCTTTGGGTTTGTAGACTGGCGCCTATCCTCTGAGTGTTACTGTTAATCTTAAACTTGTTAAATTTGCTGAGCCATTTTAAAGGTGAATAATATTTTAGTCACCTCAAACTTGCTATTTTTATGTTGCTTAAGATGTACAGTTCTCTTTTTGAATAATGCATTTCAAATTAACTTATGTTAATAACTAAAATATCTTTTTCTAAAAGCAAAAATGTAATTATTTCTCAGGTTTTGAAATCTGGCCTACCACAGAATCCTTGGTCAGCCTCTGAAATGATTGAGCTATGTTACTAGCCTAGCCCCTAGGTGACCTTGGTAATGGATTAGTTCTCTGATGTGGTCTGGTTGAGCAGAGAGAATCTTTTTTACTTTTAAGGAAGGACTTTGTAGCTTGCCCATAGGGTTCCATTGTCACCATAGTTGATGACAATCAACTGTGGACTATGAGGAGGCTTCTGCCCTCCTCAGCAACAAGTCTTTTGCTATTATATTTAAGATGAAAAATAAAATAAAAAAAATTCAGATAGCCATACTCTAACACAGAATAACCTTCTTTATCCTGAAAAAAATGTGAAATATTCTGCAGGTGTAGTGTTTTTTTTTAAATTTTAATGAAGTGGGTGAGTTTGTACATGGAGTTCTAAATTTTTCTGTGTAAGACCTGAAGATATTTTAATAGTGTAACAGGACCCTTGGGAGGTTTCCCAGGTTTAATGGGCTCATTTTGCCCATCACCAGAAAGGAAAACTTTAAATAGGCTTCGGTGAAAAGGAAAGGTATTTTGTTTATTTCAAGGTTATACAAGTTTATATCAAAGGTGCAGTTCTGCTATTAAGTTCTGCTTCCCTGAAAAACACCTAAGTTACACAGTCCTGCCAGATCACGCCCGTTTTAAAATAGCCAAGCATGTGGTACCATTTTTCGGAAACACAACAGTTCATAGCTTAGCATTCCAGTTACAAATTCAAAGGTCCTGGCAGCTGCTGTACTCAATTAGGGGAGGACCTTGCAGTATCATACTCCCTAACTCTTGTACCACATGTAATTCCCTGTCTCAGCACAAGCTGCATGTCCAACCCCCTCAATGGGTGAGTTCTTTTCTGTTCTTCAGGCCATGTGTCTGTTTGTGAATCGTCCAGGAGAGGGAGAGAGTTGGAGCCAGAGCCTGATCCAGAGGCCCAGCTTAATGGCTTCTGCCTTATTTTTAAATCCCCTTTGACGTAGTGTGTACAGTAAACAGTCTTGACCATTGACAGAATTTTGTGTAGCACTGTAAGCCTTTTCTTCACTATCCTATGAGTAAAGTCCCTCCTATTTTCTTGGTGTGCAAAGGACAATGACTAATCCATGAACCTCACTCCATCCCCAATTTCCAAACTGCAATGTGGGGGATTTTGGCTTTCTCCTACTCTAACAATAGGAAAGTGTGGGATTCAAGAAAATGCTTTGTCCTTTTTAAAAAGCATGTTTGCAAGCATTTACTTATTTAATCCCCCAAGCTTTTTGAGGTAGATAGTATATTTGTTCACATTTTTGAGATCTGAGACCTTTGAACCTTCAGCATCTGAGTATAGAACTTTGCACTGAGAAGATGCTTAATATTTATTGAATGAGTGAGTGTCTGAGGTCATGTGACTAACTGTTAGCCAGGAGTCTTTACTTAATAATTATAATGCATTGAGTTCTGTGATTGGAATCCTGACTTGTACCTTTACTAGTTATATGGCTTTGGCTGATTATGGTACCCAGTTTGCTTCTAGATAATAGTTCTTAGGATGAGAGGAAATATTACCCAGGTCCTGACACTCTCAGGTACTTGAACTAATCTAGTGAAATGTTAGCATAATGCTCAGTGGATGTGGAAACCATCTATTTAATAATATCAGGCCCTGGCTGGTAGCACAGTAGTTAAGGCGCCGGCCTGCGAACCCAAAGGTCGCAGGTTCAATTCCCCAGCCAGGGCACATAACCAGGTTGCAAACCAGGTCTCCAGTCAGGTCTGTGGCTGGAGGCAGGTGAAAGGCAACCATACATTGATGTTTCTCTCCCTCTCTGCCTCTCTCCCTTCCCCTCTTTCTAAAAATAATGAAATAAAATCTTTAAAATTTTTTTTTAATAATATCAGAATTTAGGGTTTATTTTCCTTATGTAGACCACTACTGCAAGTAGTTAGCAACTTATTTGTCTTTATTTTTTTTCATTTGTCTTTATTTTTGATTATAAGAACTACTAGCAATGCAGCTTTTATAAGCAATTCTATAAATTATTTTTCCTATGTAACTAATGTAAAATAGAATTTTCTGTTTGTACTACTTGTCTATATAGCTTCAATGTACAGGTGCACACAATCAATTGGCAAAATTTTAGTAAAATAACAAACCGCAGAAGTGTTGTATTTTAAAATAAATTTATTCTTATATGTAAATACATAAACATGGTCATTATTTTTTTAATTGTTCAAAAAGTTTCCATTTGCTGCAATAATAGACTTGATTCAGCTTTGGAATCTTGAGCATGCTTTCATGAACTTTTCTTTATCCATGGACATCATAATGTTTTCCATCTTAGCTTTAACAGCCGCTTTATTGGAATGAAGTTGTTTGTTAACGTCTCTCACAAACGCTTCAGACATTATAGTCTAAAGGATTTGTATCTGGTAAACTAGATGGCCAGATTTCCCTGACCAGATAGAATTCAGGGACATTGACACTTGAGAAATGCTTCCCTCATTTTGGCGTTCTGTGCTGGTGCACCATCTTGTTGGAAGATGAAATGACGTCCATTTGGAACTTGCTTCATCCACAGTACAACTTCTTCTCTCAAAACATCAAGGTAAAACATCCTGGATCCTCATTGATGATCTCCTGGGTTCTGTGTACAATATCTGAACTTCTGTGTTTGTGTAACTTCTGCATTTTCCTTGTTAACGTGGTGACATCAGGATCTACATCATACATCTTTTTCATGTTGTCAACTGTACTACGTAAAGGGATGTTATTGAAATCTGCAATTCCCTTAGCAGTTGGCCCTGCATGCCGTCCAAAAACTATGGTTGCTTTAACATCATATTCCTTCGACATCATGGTTGCTCTCAGAATTTAATACTTTATATCTGAAACAACGATGTTAAATCATAACCTTACAAATATAGTTTTTCAAAATTAATAAGAAGCACATGAAATGAGAAGCAAAGTGCTTGCCAATTGATCGCGCACACCCTGTATGCCTGGTCAGTTCAAATTAAAGTATTTAACGCTAAGAGAAATGGGATATGCATGTTCAGTTTTCTTTTGTGTCCTAAGTGTCTACTTTTTGTACCCTTCTAAGCTTGTGACTGTTTGTAGAGTAGTGGATCTTTCCTACCCTATTTACCTCCTTGTAAAAACATGGATTCATCTGGTATTAGTTAATTTTAATCAATCCATCAGCTGGGCTCAGGTGGTCTAAAACTGGTTCTTTCACAAGTGTGTAATTTTAAACTATGCATTTATCCTTTAACTCTTTAATTTCTTACTGTGAATGAAAAAGTCTGCTCCTCCAATTTTTAAAGAAACTATGGGTATCAGTAAGTAAACATAAAGATTTTTGTTTGTTTAATGATGGACTATAAGGCTATACATTTTCTTTAGAATATATCTGATTATGTTTCCTAAATGTTGATTAGTAGTAGTCTTGTTGTTTTAGAAGTAACTTGTAATTGCAGGATTTCTTTTTTTTTTTTTGCTCATATATTATCTAATTATTTAAAATTTTCCGATATTTGTTTAAAATTAGTTACTATTTTTATAATTTTGTCAAGTAAGACTGTGGCTTTGTGCTATTTATATTTGTTAGGCTCTTTCTAAAGTTTTCATTGTGTTCTGATATATTATCAGTTTTTATAATTGTTCCATTGATGTTTAAAAGAAAGATACTTTTTAAATGTGAGTTACAAAGTTTGATACAAATCCATCAACTTTGTCAATTTTGTAGTCCCAGTCCTCTGTATGTTGTAATTTTTTCCCCTATGGAATATTGAGAAGTATATGCTCTGATAATGCTGTTAAGATTTTGTAAGACTCCTGGCTGGGAGCACAGTGGATAAGGCGCTGGCCTGCAAACCCAACAGTTGCTGGTTTGATTCCCCAACCAGGTTGCAAGCCAGGTCTGTAGCTGGAGGCAGGTGAAAGGCAACCACACATTGATATCTTTCTCCTTCTCTACCTCTCCCCCTTCCCCTCTCTCTGAAAATAATAAATAAACTCTTAAAAAAAAAAAAGATTTTGTAAGACTAATTTTTCATGCCATGTCCTTCTAATAACCTTTGCTTCTTATTTCAGTTTTTTTAAGTTCTTTCAGTGCAGTTATATATAACACACAGAAAGAAGCTTACATCCTAATCAGTTGTTCCACTAGAATGCTTTTGTCTTAAAATGTACTTTGTTGTATATTAATATTATTACTCCTCCCCTTCCTGCTCCTCCTCCCCCTCCACCATCTCCTCTTCCTCCTCATTTTTCTCTTCTTTTAAAAAATCTGCTTGATATATAACCAATCTGGTTATTTTGAGGGGGTTGTATCTTTTTCCCCTTAATTTGAGAGACTTTATTTTTAATAGAGAGGAGTTAAATTCATTTATAATGCTCACCATAACATAAGCTTGAAGATCTTTCTGTCTTCTAATTTTTTATTTTCAATGTGTTTGTTCCTCGTGTGTGGGTTTGGGGGTTTGGTTTTTGATAAATATATTGTCTTCTCTCTTCTGTCTGTTTAAAAAAAATGATTTTACTTATTTTTGGAGAAAAGGGAAGGGAGGGAGAGAAACACCAATGTGTGGTTGCCTCTCACATGCCCCCAACTGGGGACCTGACCTGCAACCTAGGCATGGGCCTTGAGTGGGAATTGAACTGGTGACCCTTTGGTTCTCAGGCTGGCACTCAGTCTACTGAGCCACACTAGCCAGGGCTCTTTAGTGTCTTATACAGTGTTTGAAAGATACCTCTGTTTAATTCTACACTCTGAGCAAGTACCTCAAATTTGTCTGCCATTTGAAATTATTTTTCTGCTCTTTATTGTGTCAGTTTTTGCCTTCACTACTTTCAGTGGGAATTTAAATTTTTCTCTTGCAATTTTAGTTTTTCTTCTTATTTCATTCACATTATTTTTTTACCTTATTATCTTTTGAAAGTTTTCAGGCTCTAGTTGATGAACAATGTTATTTGAGTTTCAGGTGTATAGCCAGTGATTAGACATTTACATAACCTGTGAAATGATCACCCTGGTAAATCCAGCACCCATGTTGAGCAAATTCATGTTGAACAAATTACTTAAATTATTTCTTCATTCCCTTTTCTTCCTTGCTTGTTATTTAATTATATTTGAGTGTGCGTAAGGCCTCATTACTCCATTTTATTAAGCTCATAAGACCCTGAAATTTGTGTGACATTATCACATACCTTACTCCTCAGTTTCAAAATACAGATCCCTGAATCAGGTTCCTGAATTCCCTGACCAATGTTATTTGTAATTTTTAGTGTTTTCTTTTTGACTGATATTTAATAGTAATAACTGTATCAGTCTGATATGTATTGGTCTTTAGAGTTTTAAGTATGCCCCAAATGGTAACCAACATACAAATTGGTGAATCTTTAATGTAATTGTGCTTTTTTACTTAGTTTAGAATATACAGTAACAATCTGGAAGTAACAAGATTTTCTTAAAATTATATTGAGAAAATAGGATCTTCTTTTCTATCAAACTATAAGAAAGCACATTCTAGACTAGCCCAGAACTCTCAAGGCAGTAATTGGGAGTTGAGCATTGCCAACTGAAGACATGATTGAACTTTTTCTGAGTCTGTATTTGGCCAGATGGGGTGTAAGTTAAAAATAACAGGTCCTGACAACTATTTTACGAAAGTAAAGGGAAAAACAAGATACTCTCAGTGGCCTCGTTGAGTTACAGTTGTGATCACTAGTTTCTTGGTGTCTCCATTTTCCCAGAAGATTTTGAACTTTTGGGGTTTTTTTTGGTTCCTTGATTGAATATACTATTGCATGTACTATGGTTGAGTGAGCTATTTCTTGTGTGGATTTTAAGCTGTTTTATGGATAAACTATATATACACACACACATATATACTATATATACATATATACATTCATAGTATATGTATACATAGATATGTATATGTATACATACTATATACATATACATACATAGTATATGTATACATATATATGTATACATATATAGTACATAGTACATATATACATAGTATATGTATGTATATGTATATATACTTTTTAAGCTGTTTTATATATAATTATATAATTATATATATATATATAAACTTATATATATATATAAAAACTTATATATATATATATAAAAAATGTGTGTGTGTGTGTGTGTGTGTGTGTGTCCCCGTATATACTTCTTATAGTAATGTTAACTTTGGTTTCATTCTTTGATTTCTTAAAGTGCCTTCCAGTTCTTAACTTGTCCCTGATTTATGTCTGGTAAATGTATCACTGCCTATGTTTGAAGTTATCCCTGATATTAAGAATGTAAATGAATTTTATATTTTTTTTCCTTAGAAAGTTGATTGTGGAATCTATAATGAAATTGACAGATTCTCTCAGAATCTCAGTATCTTTTTAAAATACCCTTATTTGTGAATTAAAACTTTCAGTATTCTCATGCTACACTACCTATTTTCTATCATGTCTTGTCAATATAATCTAGTAAATTAAAGATATCAAGTATTATTTTTATTCTATTGTTGACTGTAAAAATTTATACATTCATGAAAATTGAGTGAACTTTTAAATATTTAGAACTAGAGTTTCATTAATGATTTTGATCTTGCCTACAGTGGTTGTATTAAATACGTATTTAGAGAAACACTCCTTATTTGGCATCTATATTGCTCCGTTTTGAGTGTTTCTTTTAAAAGAAGCGGTTGACGTATTCTGGCTAGTATTTGAATAATGTAATTGATTCAGTCAATTTCAGAAAGTACATGAAAGAAAAGAGAAAGCATAATAGAGATTAAATTTGTAGTATGTGAAATTAGCATAGTTAGGGATTTTTCTATAGAGTATCCTCTCTCTAAACACTATGCAAATACAGTGTGCTAATTATTTCATATTCACAGTGTGCTAAAAGCTGACAGGCGTAATATTGAAATTATGTAAATTTTCTGGCTCTACATTCTGAGACTCATGTTTGGTTAGCTGTAAAGTGACCATTACTTTCCTCCCAGTTCCTTCTACTACTGAGCCTTAGACCTTAAAATGGTACAAGTGAAGCTGTTAATTATAAAGATAGTTTTGATTTTACATACTGTTAAGGTAAATAGCAGTCTTAACACTCTTTCTTCCCTACAGTTTGCAGAGCCTCAGAGAGCCTAAAGAGGGGAAATGGAAAGAATGAGAACATCAATATCGCAGATACCTATGTCCTTCTGAAAAAGGAAGGAAAGAGGAGGAGGATGTTGAAAAAACAAAGATGGAAGAGGCACCCTATCAAAGTTTGTATCTGCTCAGTTTAGGGGCAAGAAATGAGCCACAGGAAGTAGATTCATGCTGTTGTCTTACTTCTTGCACCTCAGCACTGGCTAATAGTTACTTTATAGGAACTTCCCAAATTGGTAGGATCTTATAAATACTACAGTCAAGGCTTATTAGTCATTCATCATATGTTTATTTAAAAACTTCTTATTTATTGCTTGCAGTGTAAACCTAACATTTTTAGTAGGCTTTGGAGATACAAAGGGAAAATGACGAGCATTTTTGTTCACAAGATATAGACTAACGAAGAGAATCATGTATATGCAACGTAATGGAGTGGGATATTGCTGAAATTGAAGTGTATGTGATTATGATGGGAGCAAGGAGTAAAGAGCAGCTAGGGGAATTCTCGGAAGGAATGCTTGGGAGAGTCATTGGACACCGACTAGCTGGGAGCAGGCCTTGTAGGTAGAGGATTCATGTAAAGATATGAACAGTATATTACATCTGTGAGATAAGGGAAGGCAATGGTAAGAGATCAGGTGAAATGGCCAGGGTCTTCTTATAGAATTATGTTTTTTAAAAAAGTTTGTTTTTGTATGGGGAACCATAAAGTTGAAGAAGAGTTGATCCTGATTCTGGTAGCTTTTAAAAGATCATTCTGGGTAGATCATATTCTGATGGACAGTGAATTAGAGTAGGGAATGAGACTGTGGGAGAAATGGCCATCATAGTTCTGATAAGGATTGTGAGGAGCTAGAGAGGCCATATAGAGAACAGAAAGGAAGTGGGTATGATATAAGTATCAAGAAGACAGAATAGAGTTTATTGACTGAATAAAGGGCATAAAAGGAGGCATCTGGGATGACTTTCCCATTTTGCTTTGAGTGACTAGGTGAGTTTATTGGTGCCTTTAAATGCCTGGGCTGTGAGTCAGGTCCCTGGTTAGGGGAGCACGAGAGGGATATTGCTGAAATGAAAGTGGATGTGATTATGTGCAGATCTATGTTTCTCTCTCTCTCTTTTTTTCCCCTCCCTTAACCCTCTCTAAAAATAAATCTTAAAAAACAGAAATAAAATTGTTTGGGCAAAACAGTGACCTGGAAGATACAGGATTGCTGAGCAGTGTTGATGCAGTTCAGAACTGATAATAATTATTTGCAGAAGAGTCATTGGGATTTTTCTTGGCTCACGTCAGCTGCCTCGGGTTAGGAACAGAGAATGTATATTAGAGACAGAAGAGTAAGACGTGGAATGGAATTTTACTCAATAGGTGTAGCAGGTTGGCAAGGTGGCAACGTCTTGGAGAATCTGCCAGCATCAAAGACTAACACTGAGCCCCTGATATAGCACCATTTCTGCAAGCCATCAGCCAGCTACCTGGTGGCAGGTCAATTACATTGGACTGCTTTCCTTATGAAAGGGGCAATACTTAATGGAATATACATTTCCTCTGGACACAAATTTATCGTCCCTGAATACAAAGCTTCTGCCAAAACTACCTTTCATGGAGTTGCACAGTGCCTTATCCACTGTCATGATACTACACACAGCATTGCTTCTGATCAAGGAGCCCACTTCACAGCAAATGAAATGTAGCAGTGGGACTATGTTCATGAAGTTCACTGAATTCTGCGTACTCTCCACCATCCTGAAGCAGCTGGCTTGACAGAATAGTGGAATGGCCTTTTGAAGACTCGGTGTACCTGATAGGGGCCAAAATCTTGCAGGGTTGGGACCTTGTTCTCCAGAATGCTGTATACATTCCGAGTCAATTTCCACTACATGGTGCTGTTTGTTCCATAGACAGTATTCACAGGTCTAGGAATCAAACAAATCAAGTGGTGGAAATGAAAGTGGCCTGTTACTCACTATTATAGTATCCTAGTGATCTACTAGCAAAACCCTTTATTCCTATTCTGTGACTTTATGTTCTACAACCTAGAGGACTTAGTTCCAAAGGGAGGAATGCATCCACCAGGAGTTAAAACAACAATCCCATTGAGCTCAAAGTTAAGATAGCCACCTGACCACTTTGGACTCCTCATGCAAAGAAGGGAGTTACAGTATTATCTGGGTTCTGATTACCAGGGAGAAATTGTAACTGCTTTTCCATAATGGAGGTAAGGAAGCATATCTTTGGAGTACAGAAGATCCCTTAGAACTTTGCTTAGTATTACTATGCCCTGTATTGTGCTCTATGGAAAACTACAACCCAATCGATGCAGGACCACAGTGTCTCAGGAATGAAAGTTTGGGTCACTTAACCAGGTAAAGAACCATGGTGAGCTAAGGTGCTTGTGGAAGACAAAGGACTACAGAAGGGGTAGTGAAAGAAGATAGTTATAAATACCGCTACAATGATAAGACTATTGCAGATACAAGGGCTATAACTGTCATGAATATTTTCTCCTTATTTTGTTATGAATGTATGTATATTTATGTATTGGGTCTATATCATAGTATTTAAATATATTTTTATCATAGTGTTTAGCTTATGGGTTGTCAAGGAGAGGACAAACCTTATTCCCTTATTCAAGAACTTTACATTCTTTACTGTGGAAGGGTTACTGCATGTTCAGTTTTGTATATAGGAGATAGTTGTTTTATGTTAGTCTAAATTATGGCCATTATCTTTATATGGAGAACATTTAGGTTTAAGGAGATGTGATATATATTGGTGCCAACTAAGGAGAGCATGTTTCTTTTCCTTTTTTTATTGAATTTATTGGGATCTCTTAGGTTAACAAAATTATACAGGGTTTTAGGTGCAGAATTCTTCAACACATCATCTGTTCACTGTTTTGTCTGTTTACCATCCCAAGGAGTCTACTTGCGATGGTTAATTTCATGTGCCCACTTGACTGGTCCATAGGGTGCTTAGACATTGGCTTAAACATTATTTTAGGTGCATCTGTGAGGGTATTTCTAGATGAGATTAACACTTTAATGTGTAGACTGAGGAAAGCAGATTGCCTTTCCCAGTATGGGTGTGAACCATGTTATCAGGAAAGGCTGACCCTCATGCAAGTAAAAGAGAACTTCTGCCTGACTGCCTTGAGCTGGGACAGTAGCCGTTTTCCAACTTTGGATTGAATTGAAACATTGGCTCTTCTGGTGTCTTGAGCCAGTAGGCTTTTGGACTGTAACCATACCATTGGTTCTCCTAGGTTTCCAGCTTTCTCACAGCTGATCTTAGAACCTCTCAGCCTCTATAATCATGTGAGCCAATTCCTTATAATAAATTCTTTTATACACATACAGTACATAATATGTTTCTGTTTCTCTGGAGAACTCTGACTAATACAGGCTTTTTAGTGTTAGTGTTTCCTGGGCTCGAGAATAATTACACATGAAATGGCTAGTTTAGTGATCTTACTTTTCACTGGTGATTTTTTTTCTACCTGAGAGTCAGGGCAGATAACATGAGTACATACTCTTTTTCCCTGGTAGTTTTTCTAGTCCATGTTCACTGTTAGGATAGTTTCTTATTGCCAGCTCGGCCACACACTTACTGTCATTCTGTGTTATAAACCGAGCCTCTCAGGCATATGTCATTAGTCTTGATTGGACATCTTAGCTCAGTGTAGTCATTCTGGGATCATAAGATGATAGAGACTTGTGTAAACTGATGAGTTGTTGGTCCTCTCATTTATTATTATTATTTAACAATTTTTAATTTATTGATTTGAAAGCAAGAAGGAAGGGGTGCAGAGAGAGAGAAATCAATTTGTTGTTCCATATATTAATGCATTCATTGATTGATTCTTGTATGTGCTCTGCCTGGAGATCTAACCTGTAACCTATTCAATGCTCTAAGCAATTTACTTACCAGCCAGGACCTAATTTTTTGTTCTTAGATGTAGTCATGGAGCATGTAGGGTGCTAGAAATAGGTAGGGCAGGCACAGAATGCAGGAGTAAAGTGAAATTTCAGTGGTCCTGGGACCTGGAGATCAGGGAGAACTGCAGGCACCTGGGAATCAGTGTGCATTAGGAGGATACAGGCATGATCTCCACAGTTACTGTCTGTCTCTTCTCAATGGAGACTTTTTAGGTGTTACTAAACTAGTGAGTTTCAAATCTGATCAAGTAGCAGAGCACCAGGAAGCTGTGTGTGTGTGTAGAATTTGAAAATCTGGTATCTTTGGTTCTGTCATTTGAACCAAGCATGATTTTACTAGCAATAAATATAATTATTTTAAGTGTGAGGTTTAAAATTTCAACCCTAAATACATGAGGCTATAATATGCAAAAACAAACCTACTCTTATCTGTTAGCAATCACTTTCTGCTTATAACAACAAGTAGTTTCAAGCTCCAGAGGTATAAGAGAAAAAAATTATGGGAAAGGACTTTGAGATTAAGTGTCTGTTAATTGATTTTATCTACAGAAAAATCAGAGTTAAATTGTGGAACACTGGTATTCATGAGAGGGGAATTTGAGAACTGCTGAACTTGCCTACTCAGTTCCTTTTTCACTAGGGCAAAAACTGGCCTCTCTACATTGACTTAAAGATCACATAGCTGTAGGCAGAACCACAATTAGAACTCAGGTACCAGTATGTAATTAGATGTGCTTTCCATCCTTGGAAAATAAACTTTTATTTTTTTTAAATCAGTACTAGGCCTTGGCTGGTACCACAGTGGATAAGGTGCTGGCCTGGATAAGGTGCTGGTCTGTGGCTAGTTTGATTCCCCAGCCAGGGCACATAAACAGGTTGTAAAGCCAGGTCTCCAGCCAGGTCCGTGCTGGAGGCAGGTGGAAAGGAACCATACCAATGTATGTTTCTCTCCCTCTCTTCCTCTCTCCCTGGAAATAATAAATACAATCTTAAAAAAATAAAGTACTAGAATATAGGGTGTACACGATACATTGGCAATAACTTTGCATTTCCTTATTTCATGTGCATCTTATTAATTTTGAAAAATATGTTTCTAAGGTTATGGTTTAACATCATTGTTTCAGATATAAAGTATTAAATTCTGGGAGCAGCCATCATGTGTTGAAGGAGTACTGTGGTAGAGCAACCATAATTTCTGGACTGCATGCAGGGCAAACTGCTAAGGAAATTGTGGACTTCAATAACATCCCTTTATGTACAATTGACAATGTGAAGAAGGTGTGTGATGCTAATCCTGATGTCACCACACCAACAAGGAAAATGCACAAGAACCCAAGGGTCGTACAAGTCCAGATATTGTACACAGAATCCAGGAGATCATCAATGAAGATCCAGGAAAGTCATTGTGCTCTATAGCAAGAGAACTGCAGATGTTGGATGTTATGGTTCACAAGATCATTGCTGAAGATATCAGATATAGATAGTATGTTCTTAGAAGAGGCCAGTTTATGACACAGCAAAGGAAGAGTGCTTTGGAAAAGCAAGGAAACTGCTAACAAAATGGAAAAACCCCAAATTTAAAAACCCTCTGGTTTTCTTCTTCAATGAGAAGAATTCTCAGCAGGACCAGTTAACAGAAGAAACAACAGATGACTCTGTGAGAATCTTAATGAAGTCCCAATTGTCATGAAAACAAAATTTCCTGCTACAGTGATGATGTTAGGTGTTGTCAGCAATGAAGGAGATATGATGACCCCACAAGGTTTGAAGGTGACTGCTAATGTTTACCTTGACATTTTGAGAGAAGTAATTGTACTGTGGATGAAGCAAGTCCCAAATGGATGTCCATTTTATCTTCTAACAAGATGGTGCACCCGCACATTATGCCAAAAAGGGGCAAAAATTTCTCATTGTCAGTGTTCCTGAATTCTGGTCAAAGTAAATCTGGCTACCTAGTTCAGCAGATGCAAATCCTTTAGACTGTTATGTCTGGAGTATTTGTGAGAGAGAAGTTAATAAACAACCTCATCCCAATAAATAGGCTATTAAAGCTAAGATTGAAAACATTATGATGTCCATGGATAAAGAAAAGTTAATTAAAGCATGCTCAGGATTCCCAAGTCGAATCGAGTCTATTACTGCAGCAAATGGAAGACTTTTTTGAATTAAAAAATGACTATGTTTGTGTATTTACATATAAGAATACATTTACTTCAAAATATAACACGTATATTGTTTATTTTATTAACGTTTTGTCAATTCATTGCATGCACCCTGTATTTCCCCCCAATGAGTGAAACTAATATATACATAGAATTAAAGATTAATTATACTCTAAAATTATCTTAGCATAATAGTTTTATTTTTAGCATGTGCTTAGATGTTAGTCAGTGAAGTGCCACTGGCAGGGCTGTTTCTTCTTCAGTGCTGACTGTCTTTTCTGTTTGGCAGTAGAAAAAGACTCCATGGGTTTTGTGTTTTCTCTAGTTGTCTTGTTTTCAGAATGTACAAATTGTGTACCGTCACTTTCAGGTCACTTTGAGGTCTTCTCTTGCAGTTCTATGAATCTTGAGTTGATAAATACTGCTTACATAGCAATTTAAGCTTCAAAACTTCAAAGAGGCCCAAGGTGTGGTCTTTATTTATTCAGGATGCAAGAGTGACTACAGTACATAATTAGGGAAGTTATTTTGTATTAGAATATTTGTAGTCTTTTGGTTTAGCAAACTGAGTTGTCTTTAAAAAATTCATTAAAAATATTTTAAAGATTAATAAATTTAGAGTTTAGCATCAGACATTGACTTCTTTTTTTTTAATTTAATTTTATTGTTGTATTACATCCATTCCCCTTTTACTCTCCTCTGTGCCCTTCCCCACCCACCCACTCCCCCGCAAAGTCAGTCCCACTTGTTGTCCATGTCCATGGTTCTTCCATAGTAGGTTCCCCTTCTTTGCCTCTTTTTCCCCTTGCTTCATTTTTTAAAAGATTTTATTTATTTCTTTTCAGAGAGAAGGGCAGGGAGGGAGGAAGAAAGGGACAGAAGCATCAATGTATGGTTGCCTTTCGCCTGCCACAAGCTAAGGACCTGGTTGGAGACCTGGCTTGCAACCTGGTTATGTGCCCTTACTGGGGAATCGAACCAGCAACCTTTGGGTTTGTAGGCTGGCGCCAATCCACTGAGCCACACCAGCCAAGGTGGATTGACTTATTTTTATCTGAGATGGTTTCCACCTATGACTGGGGCCTTAGTGGTGCTCACTTATTAGGTCTTAGTGAAGATTAAATGAAAGAAATTGTGTTTCTTATGTGCTTGTACAGCACCTGGATACTCTCCATAAGTGTCAGTTGCTAGTGTCATCATCTTTTGGTGAAGAATCATTCCCCAAAAATCTCTCTCCTTGGAATTCAGATGTAGTATTTTACAAAAACTGCAATTTGTAGAGATAAAGTTATTACAATTTTTTTTCAGAAAATACAGTACTGCTTATTTTTTAATAGGTGAAGAGATTTACATTTATCTTAAAACTTATTTAAGATATATTAATATTTAGGCCTAAGTGGATCATATTACCTCCTATTAACTGTAAAAGGATTAAATTATATTTATAGTCAAAGAATTTTTTTGACTCTTGTTCATTTATATGCCCATGCATGGTGATAATAAAAACATGGTGCTATAAAACTGCCTCTGTGACCCAGGCTGGTGTGGGTCACTGTGTTGAGCACTGGCCTGTGAACTGAGAAGTCACCAGTTCAATTCCTAGTCAGAACCAGGTTCCCAGTTGGGACGAGCAAGAGACAGCCAAATTGTTTATCTCTCATACATTGGTGTTTCTCTCCCTGCCTTCCCCTCTCTTTAAAAGTAAATAAAGTCTTTTTAAAAACCTGCATATTTGTCTATTTGTACATATATGTTTACAAAGAACTTTTAACAAATCTATTTTTTTTTAGAGAGAGGGGAAGTGAGGGAGAAAGAGAGGGAGAGAAACAGACGTGAGAGAAACATTGATCTGTTGCCTCTTATAAACACTGTGGGGACCAAACCCATTGCTCAGGCATGTACCCTCACTGGGAATCAAACTAACAACTTTTCACTTTGCAGGATGATACCCAATCAACTAAGCTACACTGGTCAGGGCAAAAATAACTTAAAATAACTCTCTGTCCTACATTTAATATACTATATCCTCACTTGGTTTAACTTAACAGGTGAGACATTTTTAACTTAACAGAAGAGAGATTTTGGTTATATTTCTTTAAGTGTCAAAAGTCTATATTGAGGGAAAATGAATCCAGTTTTTAAAAGCATGGTTATGTACCTGTTTGTTATTGCTTACCCAGAGCACATAATCATTGATCCTCTCTCTGCCCCTTATTATTATGTTTGATGATTTCTTTTCCTATAGGGTTCCCTTGAAGATTCCTAATATAAGTGGCTGTATTTGTCACAAACAACTAAGGACTTGTGAAGGACCACTTCATTAACTTCAGCAGGATAGGGAAAGGGAAAGAAGCAACCATTTATGGCAATAAGAGAAGGAAAAGCCATAGTTACCATATCTGGGTGTTCTGGTTTTACTGAAAAGAGGTGTAATCAGAAGGGATTTTGCTAACTCCTCATCCCTGCTATTTCTTCCCTTCACGGAGGAAGAAAATCAGGGCAATGATCTTAATAGCAAACAAATGCCAGCAGGCATCCAATGGGAATTTTTACTGAGGAGGGACATTTGTAATCTGTGATTCTTTCAGAGCTTGGAAGTTCTACATTAAGGTTTTCTGAAGTAGTATCATTTGTAAAGGATCATTTTATATAGGCAGCCAAATGGTATATATTTGAGTTTGATTGGAAATTTTGTTTCACATTTCCAGTTCATTTTTCAGGGGAAAATATAGGACATAGTTATGCTTTACTTTTGTGTTGTATTCTCACCATACTCTAGAAAGTTTTTTTTACTATAAAGACTCCCTTCCAAAGTTATTTGAATGTGAACTGAGACAGACTTGATTTCTGTGTCTCCACTTTGAGTACATTTAAATCATGTGTATGTGTGTTTATTTTTTTAATATTAGTACTCTTGAAGGGACAGTACAATTTGGAATAGACAAAGTGATTAAAAAAAAAAAAAGGCCACTTGTGGGAATTGAACAAGAAAAAATGGAGCTTTCAAAGAGGAGGGAGGTATTGATGTGATTTGGGGGCTGATGTTTATTTTTGTTTCAGCTACCATCTTAGAGACAATAGTGAATTACAACTGTATTAGCCAGGCAGGTTTCAATGCTCGTTTCTAAACAGAGATGTCTCTCTTAGATATACATGGAAAGGCCAACATAGAGAGCCTATTTGTTCTGCTTCTCATTTTACCCTTGTGGAATGAAGAAATTCTACTGGACAATGCCAGCATTAGTTTAGGCTTAAACACATAATTGTATTGGGTAATAAAGGAATTTAAAAATTCTCACCCCCCCAACCCCCACCCTGTGGTTCTCTCACAAAACAGGCTTATGGTGAAATACATTTGCCAGTGTTCCCATTCATCTCCAAGTGATGCAAGAACTGCAGTGCCTTGCAATGTGAATTACTGAAGCCTTACTTTCCCTGGCAAGTTTTTTCTCCATCTGTATTTTGGCAGCAAAAATACTCACACAACAAGATGAGCATTGGCATCTCTGGTCAAGACAATATCTGTGTGCTGAGATATGCTGTAGAATGGGTGATCTTTTGTGGTCGGAACACTGTCCTTGGTCAGTAGACAGAGGCATTACTCTAGTTTTTACCATTTTCTTGTTTTCTAGTCACTTTAAATCAGCCTGAGACTGATAGCACCCACTGTTCTACACAAATTACCATGTAATGTTTATGTACAGGAAGACAAAGAATTTGATGTTTTTGGACACTTGAGCAGTTATCTTACAAGGAGGTCTCTCTAGAACCTTTCTACCTTAAGTGTGGTTCACAGATGAGCACTGTTCCTTGAGAGCCTGCTAAAATAAACAAACATATTTTGGGGTAAAGATTATTTCTGTCTCTGTACATGAGGGCTTTCTAATTTCCATTTTCAGGTAATAAAAATAGTTTACTTTGTTGGTTACCTTATGAAATTTTAAGGTTTTTGTTTAAAAAACAAACTAAAGTATCTATATTGTCTTATTTTAGTAGTTATCAAAGATAACTAATACTATATTTTGGAAAAACCAAAGACTTTTAGTTGTATCATGAAAGTCAGTATTTATATGCCTCATTTTTTTTTTTATTGATTATGCTGTTACATTTGTCCCAATTTCTTTTCCCTTTGCTCCCCTCCATTCAGCACACCCCTCCCTCCAACAATCTCATCCCCTTAGTTCGTGTCCATGGGTCATGCATGTGAGTTCTTTGGCTTTACCTTTCCCTGTACTAGTCTTAATATCTCTGTGTCTATTCTGCACCCACCAATTATGCTTCTTAATCCTTGTGCCGTACACCCCTTCTTCCCCTTCCCCCTCCCAGGTGACATCCCTCCAGATGTTTCTCATACCTTTGACTCTCTTCCCTCTCTGGTTGTCTGCTCAGTTTTTGTTTTTATTTTATTTTAATTTTTAAAAAAGATTTTAGTATTTATAGAGAGAGGGGTAGGGAGAGAGACAGCTGTGTATGATTGCCTTTTACCTACCTCCAGCTACAGACCTGGCTGGACACCTGGCTTGCAACCTGGTATGTACCCTGGCTGGGGAGTTGAACCAGCAACCTTTGGGTTCGCAGGCTGGTGCCTTACCCACTGTGCCACAAGCTATGGCCTGTTTTTAATTTTTAGATTCTGTTCATTAGTTGTGAGTGTGTTGTCTTTTCAGTGTTCATAATTTTGGTCCTCTATTTCTTAAGTAAATCCCCTTAACATTTCAGGTAATAATGACTTGGTGATGATGAACTCCTTTAGCTTTACCTTGTCTGGGAAGCACTTTATCTGCCCTTCCATTCTAATTGATAGTTTTGCTGGATAAAGTAATCTAGGTTGTAGGTCTTCACTTTTCATCACTCTGAATACTTTTTGCCAGGCTCTTCTCACCTGAAAAGTTTCTTTTAGGAAATCAGCTGGTAGTCTTATAGGAACCCCTTTGTAGGTAACTCTCTTTTTTTCTCTTCTTTTAAGATACTCTCTTTATATATAACCATTGGCATTTTAATTATAATGTGTCTTGGTGTGGTCCTCCTTGGGTCTAGCTTGTATGGAACTCAACACTTCCTGGACTTGTATGTCTATTTCCTTTGTCAAATTAGGGAAGTTTTCCTACATTATTTTTTCACGTAAGTTTTTAATTTCTTGCTCCCCTTTTTTTGCTTCTGGCACCCCATCTACTTTAGATATTGGCAGATGTTAGTTAGTTATCTCCTCATTGCTTAGTTCTCCCACTGGCACATTGACCTGCCTCCCTCTTTTGGGCCATATTTCTCTGTCTCCTCAGCTGTATAGCTTTTTGTGTTTACCTATGTGTCTTAGGTAGTTCTGTTACACTTGTTATGTTGTAAAGGATAAAGCCTTAGGGATTCATTAGTGCAGAGTGACCTGTTTCACCACATTGTGGAGCTGTATGTAGGGGAGGGATCTGAGAGGGAACAATGCCTCTTGCCTGTTGAGACCATTAGTTTCTTCCTCCTCCCCAGCACCCACTGGCTTTCACCGTCAGAAGCAATATTGCTCTATTTTTCCTGGAGCTGAAACTGTGGGCTGTGTAGTCTGGTCCTGGGATCGCTTCCCAGGTTTAAATGTATGATAGAACGTTTTACCGTGGATTCAGTCCCCATGCAGCTGCTGCTTCTCTCATCCCCGGCTCCACCCCTCCTACCTGGCTGTCTGAGTATTTTTTTACTTTTTTGTTTTTTGCACTTTCATGTAGTTCAATTTTCTGAAATTTCTGTATTGTATTTATTTAGTTCTGAGGTAGATGTAAATTTCTCCTAGTTGTGAAGGAAACATAGCATGTCTACCTATGCCTCCATCTTGGCTGGAAGTCCCTGTGCCTAGTTATTGTTAGCTCACTCATTGATATTGAGCATATGATATAGAATTACATGACAAGGCCTAGCACTTTACCTTCTAGGGCTTAGAATCTTTAGTAGAGTAGGAGAAAAATGGGGTGAGGGGGAAAAAGATGGCGACAGAGTAGAGAGAAGTGCTGATGGTGTTCTTCAGTACCAGAGCAGCTAGAGGACAGGATAGGGAGCAAGAAATGTCTTCAGGTCCCTAAGAATTAGAGCGGTCAGCATCTGGACACAGAGGAGCACAGACCAGAGGCAGCAGAGACCTGCAGGAGAGCAGGTGAGGGGGTTCCCGACTGACCGGCCTGTGGGCCGAGGTCAGCTCTGGGCAATGGCGGCTCTACCCAGAGGGGCGTGTTTAACTGAAGCCAGCTCCAGGCTCCCTGGTGACTAGAAATCTGAACAGTGAAGTGTGGACAGCGAGGGCAAACAACAGAGGGAACGAGGAATTGAACTCCTGCAGGGGAGGGACTGTGTGAAAGCCTCGCTCTGGCAACAGGGAGAGGAAGCTCCTCACTGGGCCAGAGGCAAAGGAGAAGAGTGCTGCAGGGAGCAGGAGCTGGGGAGCAGGGAAGTGCACCAGCCGGGGTGGCGAGAGGGCCAAAAATGGTGCTGCTAGGCCACCAGGGAAACAGCAGTTTGAAGCCCCTGAGATGGGGGAGGCCCAGCCCTGGGCACCCACACAGGCCCCCAGGCTCCCCCAGGAACTCCAAGCTGCTAGCAAGGAACTTGTAGCTGGGGCAACTGACCCACCCATTGCTGGGGACAAAGGCCACACTGCAGACTTGCAGGGAGAGATGCATCGCAGAGGCGGTGTAAAGGACTCCTCGGAGAGCTGGTCAGCTTGGAGGATTGGCTCTTGCCCCGGGGGAGCTGGGCAGTGTTGGCAGACCCCGGGCACCGTTGGCGGTAGGGGGCTGCCTCCTCCAGGAGCTGAGGGGGTAGGGCCAGTCATCAAAGGAACCAGCAATGTTGCAGGCTGCCCTGCAGGGGTGTCAGGTGCCCATCACAGGCAGGAACCTCCTCCAGGAGTTGGAGGGGACACCCTGCAGGCCTCAGAACAACAGCAGCCCTAAAACCCAGGTAGGCTACTGAAGGCCCAGCCTACCTGGAGGCTGACACTCAGAATCAGCCCTGACTGTGACAATCAGAGGCCCTGCCACTCCAAGACCAGCTAGACTATAGACTGCAGAGACCTGACCAAGAAAAAGAGGCAGCCTCAGGAAATGAATCGCTGCTAATCTCAAGCACCTGATCTACACCAAGAGCTACATGAACTATTAACCCCGGACATATCCTTTTCACAAGTTACTTATCATATATTTTTAATTCCCCTCTATCTCAATCCACCTAAATACCCAAGACCCTTCCCCTACTCTTGATTTAGTCTACTCTCTCTGGCTACAACACATTCCCAGTCCTCAATCTAAGTATTCCTTCCCCAGCCACCTAAACCCTTTCTTTATTCTTTTCCTTCTTCCCTTTTCTTTTTTTCCCTCCTTTTTTTTTCTTCTTTTTTCTTTTCTTCCTGTTAAAGCCCACGGGTCCTGGCTCCGCATGGACCAATCAGAGCTCATAAAGGGTGAACAGACACCTAAACCCATTCTTTATTAGTATTGGTTTTTCTTTGTCTTGTGACTTTTTCCTTCCTTTTTTTTTTTTTTTTCTTTTCTTTTCTTTCCCTCTCTGATATAAGCCCAGAGGTCCCGGCTCCACCTGGACCAATCAGGGATCATTAAGGGTGAACAGCCACCTAAACCCTTTTTGCTTATCTCATATATATATAATATATATATATTATATATATATTATATATATATATTTTTTTTAAATTTTTTCCTGCTAAAAGCCCTGAGGTCCTGGCTCCATCTGGACCAATCAAGGATTATTAAGGTGAACAGCCATCTGAATCCTTTCTTCTTCTTCTTCTTATTACTATTATCTTTTTTATTTCTTTTTTCCTTTTTTTTTTTTTTGTTCTCTTTCTTTTTCTTCTTCTTCTTTTTTTTTTTCTTTTCCTTTTTTTCCTACTAAAAGCCCTCAGGTCCAGAATACAACCAGAAAAATAAATAAAGCCGAAATAAAGGACACACCAATAACAACAAGTGGAGAAAATCTGCGAGAATGCAGCATTGAAGTCCACAAATCTCCTATCACAGAAGGGTGCTCAACTAAGGCAAGGAAGCAAAGCAGGTTAACCCAAGGGAAAATCAAAAAAATAAAAAGCAAGAAACAAGAGACACCCAAAATGGAGAAAAAAAGAATCAGCCCATCACCAAAAGGAAAGAAAGAATCCCCAGAAAGACCAATAAATGAAACAGAGGCACCTGAAATATCAGATAAGGAATTCAAAAGAATGATGATAGAGAAGCTCAATGAGCTCAGCCACATCAAAGAAAACTATAAACAACTCTAGGAGAACTACAGAGAACTCCAGGGAAGTTACAAGGAACTTACTGAGAGCTACAACAGCATGAAAAAGGACAAAGAAACTATTAGTAAGTGCCAGGAGGAAATGAAGAATACAATTTCTGAATTGCAGAATACAATAGAAGGAATCAACAGTAGACTAGAGGAAGGAGAGGACCGGATCAGCAAGTTGGAGGATAATGTAGACAAATACTCCAAGGTAGTACAAGAGAATAAAAAATGGATGAACAAGATTGAAGACGGATTAAGAGAGCTGCAGGACAACATGAAATGTAACAACATCTGTATCATAGGGATACCAGAAGGAGAAGAGAAACAAGGAATGGAAAACCTGTTCAAAAAAGACATGATAGAAAATTTCCCTAACATGATGAGTGAAAACATTAATCCAGTTCAGGAAGCACAGAGGGTCCCAATGAGGATCAACCCAAACAGACCAACACTAAGGCACATTATTATTACAATGGCTAATTTCAAAGTCACAGAATCCTAAAAGCATCAAGAGAGAAAGGACAAATAACATACAAAGGGGCTCCAATAAGGCTATCAAATGATTATTCAACAGAAACAATTCAAGGCAGAAGGGAATGGTAAAAAGTATTTCAAGTCATGGTAAACAAAGGCCTGCAACCAAGAATACTCTACCCAGCAAGGCTCTCATTCAAGATAGAAGGAAAAATAAGGAGCTTACCAGACTAAAAAAGGCTGAAAGAATACATCTCTATCAAACCAGCATTGCAAGAAATGCTAACGGGTCTGCTGTAAAAATAAGTAAACAAATAAAATGAAGAAACAGAGAAAGCCAAAGAGGAATACAGACACAAAGGGAGAAAATGGCAATGAATAAGTATCAATCAATAATAACCTTAAATGTAAATGGATTAAATGCACCAATAAAAAGACATAGGGTAGCCGAATGGATGAGACAACATGACCCACATATATGCTGTCTTCAAGAGACCCACCTCAGAACAAAAGATCGACACAGATTGAGAGTGAAGGGATGGAAAACTATATATCAAGCAAATGGACATGAAAAAAAAGCTGGAGTAGCAATACTGATTTCAGATAAAATAGATTTTACAATGAAGGCCATAAAAAGGGACAAAGA
>PVIW01010670.1:0-42678 GCA_004026585.1 Noctilio leporinus
GGCAAGAGTGGGGGAAACCTTGGGAACTAACTGAAAATTTCAGAAGAAAACCATTTGCATGGTTTTCATGCATTTGCATGAAAGCAAAAGCAAGAGTGCCTGAGAAATTCTATGTACACACCTAGGTTTTTCCAAGCTCCTCCTCACTCAGGCTTTCAAATGGATACGTCCACCAAAGACTATTGGGTTGTAATTAGGCACATGATATGTAGTATGTTTTACGTTCCTAAGTTAAAGGGTGCTTTAAATGTTTTGCTTTCATTTTTCCCCCAAGACTTTCCAGTTCGCCCCTTCTCCCCAAACACTTTTACACAGATAAAATTTTAAGTCCAATTTGTTTCTCTTCTGTTGCCTACCCGGCACACCTCCCTTCACGCTGCCCACCATTTCAGTTACCAGCTCTTGGTTCTTGGATTGTTCTGGAAAAAAACTGCTTTTCAAGACCAAGCCTCTACAGCTCAAAACCAACCTCTTCACCTCCCCCACCTGCCTACTTTCCTTTCAGCCTCACTCTTTTCTATTTCTACAAACACAGCCACTACCAGCTGGCCAGTCGTCCACCGGAGAAAGTCAGGAGGCTTCCCAGATGAAGCAACACGTTTCTCCTGAGCACCTGACAGTTGTTGAGGTCCCTGAACACACCCACGTCTCTGGTTCTGTGGCCACCGCCAGACACAGCCTTATTTTAAGATCAGGACTCTCAACAACTCTTCCAAAACCCATTCTATCCCCTTTCCCACTGGACACCCCAGAACGCCAGGTCCCTACTGCGCAGCAGCCCAACTCCTGTCACAAGAGTCTGACTCTCGGGCATGGAAGGCCAGCTCCTCCGCTTCTCCCCACCGACACCTTCCCCTCCCTCCCTTCCCAGGCTCACCCTCACTTCCCTTCCTCTCCTGCCTGCCTTGCTTCTTCAGAACGTCCTTGCTTTTAAGCCTCTGGGTTTTCACATAGGCCAATCTCTCTCCCACTGTCTCACCCCTTCCTCATCTGGCTACATCTAATTGAGACTTAGCTCAATGTCACCTCTTTGAAGGCTTTCCTTGACACAGCTCCCTTACCTTCTCCTCCTGGCAGTGGGACTGTGTTCCTGCTTTACCACAGTGCTTTTTATTTATTAAACCTGTTTGCTTACCCAAAGGCCACCACCGCTCAACAGGCAGGACTACCTTTCATTGATCTGGTGCCCCCACAATGTGCACCCGAAGGCCCCAGGTACTCAGCCTCTCAGTGGCTCCCATAAAACAAGGTTCAGTCACGAAGGTAATACCCATGCGCCTGTTGTGAGGGGGAAGTCATGTACACATACCAAGCGCTGGGCCATGGCTTAGCAATCCCTTACCGAGTGAACGGACAGAGTTCTGAGAATTTCACAGGATCAAATATTCCAGTAGTTTCCTTTTTCAGCTACCAGTAAACATGAAAAACTGGGCAACTTTATTCTGACAAACTCCAAGATAGACAATTTTATAGGTCTCTTGTTTTATATGCAGTCAAGCATTCCTCCCTTCCCGGTTCCAACGCGCATACACAGATACATTGAAGTTGTTCAGCCTTCCAATGTACGTTAAAGAGTCATACCCATGTTACCTCCAGACATCAAACAGGCTCATCCATCAGGGATGATATTCTTATCAACGTAGCATCCACTTCAATATCCAGTCCCACGTGGCCTCAAGCCACTGAGCCATGCGGCCACTTTGGCTACAGCTTTTACGGTTCATTCCCCTCATTCCTTCCTAAGTTTTTCTTCGACCAAAGCAAGCACTGTTCAAGAGGAACGTTTGCACGCCCCTTTCCCTACCCCCGGGCAGACACTAAGGTGCCAAATGAAACTGAACACAAACATTCCAAAGTGGCTGTCGCACAGAGCGGGCTTGTCCGGCCATTGGGGAGTTCTGTGCTCTCCACCAAGGCCTCGAGAAGCCCATGTCCAAAGGATCAAAGTGAGTTCCACAGCAGAAACCAGATTCTCCTGGTTGAGACCCAAATGTGCCTCAGAATGAGCAGGCCCCGGACTGGCAGTGGCTGCTGGATGGGCCAGGCGTGCTCACCTGTGCGCTCCAGTGGGACAACGGATGGCAGGTGGAGGGAGTGAATGTCCCCGCTGCCCCATCCAGGACTTCCCTAAATCCTCTAGGGGCAAGAGATTGCAATCATAAACAATAAAGCTTACCTATAAAAAGTCGCCATCAGCAATCCTACCAATAAGGCTATTTCCTATGTTTATTAAGTATGCATTTATAGAACCGTGTGCGCACATGTAGCAACTGTGTGTGGTGCTTCTCTGGTGTGGAGTCCTATCCTGGGGTAGGTGTTCTCTATTGGGAGCACTGTGATAAGATGGCACTAGTCTTTTTTTAAAAACTACAGGACCTTCAGGAGTTACTTAAACGGAGATAACAGAGATAAGTGAAATTCTGTAGGAAATCTCTCAAGGATTGGGACACTCAGGTGATGAGATCCTGCAAAACTCTAGGCTGAAACTTGCCTCCAGCTTTGAAAGTATCTCAGGCACAGTCAAGAGGGAAAAGGTGGTTGAAGCAAATGGTTTGTATTCTTGAATGTCAAGTTTGGGCCTTATTGTGTGGAGACAGATTCATGTGGAAGGAGTTGATGGATCAGAGAGCCCAGCAATAAGGTACAGGGGTGGGCTGAGGTCAACTAGAACAAAGAGAGCTGACAGAGATCACTAAAACGAGCTGGGATAATGGAATGATGGAGAGGAACACTGTGAAGACAGGCTATCACAGCCAGAAGAGGTCTGAGCCCTGTAGAAAGGCTTGTGAACAAAACAAAATCTAAGCAACTCCAGGGCTTTGGGACACCTACAATATTGCAAGGAAACTTGGGAGAAGTCTACAAAGCCAGAAGATTTTGATTTTGTTCACTGTGCTCATTCTAGAAAATTCAGAAAGCACAGAAAGCATCAGAATAAAAGTCATCTATGATCCACGAGGTAATTTCTATTAACATTTGGTTTTATGTTTTTTAAAAAACAATTGGCATCACATAGTTATAAAACTTTTAAATTTGTTCTTTTCATTTAATGTTATAACATTGCAGGATTATCCCCTCAATTGAAATGTGGTCAGAAGCTGTAAGAGACAAAATTGGATTCTCCCACACAACCTCCAAAGGGAGTGTGGTGATGCTGAAGCCTTGATTCTAAGATTTCTGGCCTCCAGAACTGTGAGAAAATATATTTCTGCTGTTTTAAGCCACCAAAATATTTCTCCTTCCCCATCCCAACATTGATCACTTTTGTCCTCAAAGCAAAAATTGATAGAAACCCAAAATATATAAAAGCATCTCCAAAAGGAACCACTACCCTACCCAAACTACCTCCCCAATAAACAAATGTCACTGGCAACAAAGATGACGACACATGAGCATAAGGGTTTATCGGGGAAATTTTAAAACCACAACTGGAAAAATAACAAAAGTGCTCACCATATTGGCAGTGGTTTTCCAGCATCATTTTTCTATGAAGTCACCTCATTTTCATCCAAAACACTGTCACCAAATCCTATCCTATGACTGAAGTACAAGTTTATTGTGCTAGATTTGAATTGGCGTAACAGAGACTCCAGACTTTGTTAAATTGTATAAACCCATTCTGTATTTCTCTCAAGTTATAAATAAGGTAGATTAATCTTTATGCGCAATGAAAACCTGAATTTGCCACATCAAATTGACATGGTACCCTGTCAAATGTAAGAAAAGTTTCTTCATAACCCCAATATTTTGGCAAAATGACTAAACACTTTACGACAAGGTGATAGAAAGATCTGTATTAATTTCTGAAGAACTGACTTTACTACATGATTTCTGCCCAACATCTTTTTGATCAGTATTCCAACAATAAGTTTTTTGTTTTAGTTTTACGTGTAAGAAAATTCGGTCAACTCAATCTCAGAAATTACTCTAAACACCAACACCTCAACGTAATAAAACTGCTTTAAAGTCATTTGTAATCAGTTATAGATGGTTTAAGAGAATACTAGTCCAAAATCAGAGGCCAATTCAAGGAATTAGTTTATTAATTATAAAATGATGTAAGAAATATTCCACTGCCCTATACAGAAGAAGCCTTATAAATCTCAGATCCCAGTAAGATTTTGACAACTTGTTTTCTTTATAGGAACAACTGGCATAGGAATACATAACGTATAGTATATTAGAAGTCAGAAAGCCAGGTGTATTATCTTTTATAGTCGGCCTGTTAGCCAAATTTTAAAATTATTTGTTTCTCACGGTTTTAAATATTATCCAAAGCAGAAGTCTATGTCCTGCCCAAGTTTTCAAAAACTTCCAACTGTAACAAGCTGCCGAAACCCTCCTAAACCCTAGAGTTTAATCTATACAGCTGGGACCAAGTAAGTGTTTCTGCATCAGTTATTTCACAGAGGGCTTTAGAAGCTCTCAAGCAAGGATAAAATGTCTAGGAAGATAAAAGGACCTCATTTTAAAAATAGAAATTAAAAAAACAAAAAACCTTGGATTGTACAATGTGGCAGAGAAAGCCTACATTACCCTGATGCTCTAGGAAATAAACTATTTTCTCTTAATGATGATTGGACTCTCTTTCCCATCAGTTCAATCACCATCATAAACTACAACAAAACATTTTTCCTCTCTTGTCGTTATATGTATATACATTTTGTTTGTGTGTGCTGTTTACTGGCCTTCTCAGCCAAGACTTTTAAATGTGTTTGAGGACAAATTGCTCATTGCTGGGTGGGCAGGGAAAGGATCCAGTGGGGGGTGATTCTGAATAATGCTGAGCACATTAATGGGACTCGATAAACACCATACTTACTTCACTTGCGGCTCTCAGGGTGAGACAAAAGAGGTCAGTTTTTCCAAATCAAAATGTAAACCCAAAACAGGGAATTTGGGCAAAAGTATCTAAACCATTTAGGCCAATTTAATCACTTTTCCTGAATTTTGAACATACATTATAAACTCTCTCATGGTGCCCCCCTTCACCTCTGCACAACTTAGGTTCTGAAATCTTAACTGTCCTCTTCGTATTTCTAAAATAAGAAATACCTTGCTAAAACTGACACTTCCAAGAACTACATACCATTCTCAGCTGAAAAGAAACAGGGCAACAGGACAGGTAAGAAGCAGTGACTATACTGGGGTAGTCTGTGATTCTATTTGGACACAACCTCATAGGATAAAGTGACCAGTCAGAGCAGACAACACCTCAGTAGGTAGGTTGAGAAAGGTCAAGCAGAAAAATGTGAATTTTCTCTGTTTAATTTTGTCAAGTTAAGTAAGCTATGGTTTGGCACCTCTTTACTACCTAACAAAAGGGGGAAAAAAAAAAAGTAAAGAAATGGTTGCTGTGCCTGGTACACGTTTTTCCATTTACAAAGTTTTCCTAATTGGGTGAAGAGAGAAAGATGGTTTCATACACTATATTCTCATCCTCAGAAGCAGAAAGACATAGACTTCTGCTTTGGATATTATTTAAAACTGTGAGAAACAAATAATTTTAAGATTTGGCTAATTGGCCGACTATGTAAAAGATAATACACCTGGCTTTCTGACTTCTAATATGCTAAACATTATGTATTCCTATGCCAGTTGTTCCTATAAAGGAAACAAGTTGTCAATCTCTAGTTCTAACCTAATAGAACTAGAAAGGTTTCTGAAACAATGATTACCTTCATGTGTTTAGATGAATTAAATTTAGCTATTCTAAAAGAAGACAAACTTGTCACTGGTTTTAACATTTTGTTTTAATGGCAGGGAAAATAAATAGCAAAGCAGCAGGTAAGGTTCAAGAAAAAAATAGGAGTTGAAATTTTAACCTTCATCTCTTTGAAAGAGAAATGTTCACACTATTCTTCACTTGTAGTTAAAAACAAGACTGTGAACAATGTTTTTCAAAATACCAATTTATAATCAAATAGGCAATTTCCTCAGGTGGCTTGCTACAATTCACCTAAGTTACACCACCACACAATTGTGTTAAGAGTAAAGTCATGATTTAACCTTGCATGATCTTAGGTCTCTCATTTATCTTCCCTATTTAAACAGTTCCCATTTTACAATAATAGTTCCCATTTTACAAGTGGATGAGATGCAGATGGCTTATATGTATTTATCAAGTCCTCCCCAAAGTTTGGTTTCACTACCAGAATTTTCATTTGCACATAACACAGTATCTCAGTAATAATCTCAACATCCTGCTTTAGAATCTGCTTACCACTCTGTTAACCTTATACATCAAGGATGCAATACTTATAAGAATGCTTTATGGGTCATATCTAGATGCATATTTTCTTGCCTCTACACAAATTCTCAAGTTCCTTTTAGAATGTTTAAGAATTCAAGTAGGTGGGATCTTAAAAAGTAAGCGAAACCGCTGTTTCTTGGACTCCAGGTAATGTACCTGCAAGAACACAACTATTAAATAGAATACCACAAATATTCTAATGACAAGTTTTAATCGTGTGTTCATAAGTTCCCTCCTACCCTTACTGAATTTTGTTTCTTTCAAAGGAACACTGCATAGCCGCAGCATTTTTATCATTATGTGGGACCCACCACATGAAATTTACATCATAAGTCAAAGTCCTACTAAAACAGCCTCGATGATCACTTGGTAAGTTGTAAAGTTTTAACTTTTTTGCTGCTCCTCACGACCGCCTAAGTTTTAAATGTTCAAAACCTAATCGCCCAGGTTCGGGGTCTTTGACTCATCAGAGAAGAATGCGGCTCAGGGGTTATCTATTAATCCAAAATGCCTCAGCTGGAAAGATATTTCACCAAGAGCTTTCAACGTTGAAAGGGAGGGGGTAGGGAACAGAAGGTATCTTTTAAGACAAACTTTCTCCGAGTTCTTCCCGAAACCGCCTACACAAACCCACCCCACAACTTACAGGGCCGGACGGGTCAGTCAGTCCTGACCCTTGGAGTCCCATAACCTGGGGTCACCCAGGAGTCAGTTCTCGATTCCGCTTTTTAAATCTCGGACAAACAAAGCTGAGCATTATGCTTACAAAAGTCTCCTAAAAGTCCTAAAAGTTACGCAATTTTAGGCACGCACTCACGAAAAACCAAAAACACACTCTTCCAGGATACACCCTCCCGGGACCGCAGCGGGGGCAGCTCCCAGCCCCTGGGCTCCGGCGCCCCGGGACCGTGTGCCCCGCCAGCCCGTCCGCACTTTGGAGAAAACGAGCGCGCGGCCAGCGTCCCGGGTCGTGCCAGCCGCCGCACGAGCCACTCCGTACCTCTTCCTCCTGAAGGTTGGCCTCGTTCGGGGTGTTCTCCTTCTCGGCTTTGACGCCGTTGTTCATCTTCCCGGTCGTCCCTCGCCGGGCAGGGCTGGGGCGCGGGGCTGGGCGAGGGCGAGCTCGCCCACTCTTCCCTTCCCCGGGCGCGGCGGGTGCAGCCGGCGGCGGCGGCTCAGGCTCCCGGGCGCGGCGCGACTGCCGCGGCCAGCGACTCAGGAAGTGCGAGGGAGACTCCGGGCAGGGCCAGGCGCCGGCTCACTGGGGAGGGACCGAGACAATCGGGACCCGGGCGGGAGACCTGGAGAATGAGGGCGGGCGCGAGGGAAGGAAGGAAGAAAGGATGGGGCGAGGACGTGCGTCCCCGGAGCGACCCCAGCGAGCTGGGGAGGTGGTCGAGCAGGGGCCGGGGGCTGCGGCGAGCCCGGCAGCTACTGGGGGAGGGGGCGCGGGGCCGGAGAGCAGGAGGCGGCGGAAGGGGCGCCGGGCGGCAGGGCGCGGGCCGCGCTGGGACGCCGGGACCCGGGAGCCGAGAGTGCGCGCTCCAGGAAGGCTCTGGGAAGTCCAGGATCCAGGCAGCTGGCTTTCTCCTGCCTCCCGCCCTCCCCTCTCTCCTCCCCGCCCTCCTCTCCCTCCTCCCCGCCCTCCCCGGACGGGGCCGCGGGCTGTGGCCGGGAGGGACCGGACCACGCGAGCCCCCGCCACTGGAGGGCTGCGGCGCGGCCGAGAGGCGAGCGCTGGGGAGGGGCGAGGGGGCTGCGGCCGACCCCAGCCCGCGGCTTCGCGGTAGGTCGAGGAATTAGGGCCGAGAAACGCGAAGGTGGGCGGGTTCCCCTAGGGAAGGAGTTGGTCTGCCCCTGGGCGCCCCAGCGGCGGTGCGGGGCCGGAGTTGGCGAACCGGTGGGGCGACGCTCGCCACCTGGGCGGGGGGCTTGGAGAGCCCGGGCCCTGCGGAACGACCGCCGCGAAGCGTACTGTGCTACTTTTGTTTGCTGGCTTCTCACTGGGGATGTGCACTCCTGTCCCTAAGACTAGCCCTCCTTTCTGTACCGGGTCAGACCGTCTCTTCCCTTCCTAGTTGGCAGCTGGAAATGACAGGATCCGAGAATTCCAGGGACATCCGGGGCGGCCCGCGTTTTTAGCGCAGCTCCCACGCCGGGCCCTCGGAAACCCCTGCAGCCCCCCGCATCCGCCGCCGTGCTGTCCGCCAGCCCCCCAGGGTCCCTGTCCGGTTCCTCTCCCAGCCCTTATCAGACTGCCGTGGAATTCTGTCTACCTGGCGTTCTCGCGCTTTTGAGAGATCCTCCCTGGAAGGCAAGACCCTTGCCCAGCTTACCTTTTTAAATCACCCGGCTTTTAAAATATGCTACTGTTATATATATACAGTAGGAGACACTCGACAGATACACTAGCCTCCCTGCAGGACTGTAGGCCAGTACGGGTCAGAGCAGCTTCAAGAAAGGGGCTGGGCCTTCTGGGGGTGGGGGCACGAGGCTGGTTTTTGCACCCGCCTCGGAAGAGCGGCCTGATTTCCTCGTGTCACCTGTGAAGTGGGAGCAGCTGTGCCATCTCCCAGGTGTTTTCTGCTGGCGATCATAGGTGGATGGAGCGTGGCACCTAGCACGCTTTCTTACCCAGCTGAAGTTTACAATACACGGAAGCTCACATTATTAAGGAAATTTCCACTTATTCCTGGGCCATAGAGAGCTTTTCCAATACTGTATCCTTTAAGCTTCTTCAACCTGACGGCTACAAACACATGAATTTAAAACTCTGTGCCTCAGTAGTTTCTGTTTCCCTTCCCATTTCCAGGAATTCTCTCCCCCAGCATGCTGTTCCTTCCCAGCTAAGCAACAGTCACAATTTCTAATTACTGCCTTGCCTCACTGTGGAGCTCTTCACCCCTCCCCCATCACAATGAACATTCTTTACGAACTGGGCTAAGCGTTGCTGGGAATGGGGTGACGGCGGCGGGGGGGACTGAAGATAAGGCTTCCTTGTTGGGGAGTTTCAAGTGGTGTTGTGGCGGCAAGATAACCCAAAACAGCCGCACGGCAACATAATCGCAGATCCTGGTTCAAGTTGCGGAGAGCAAAATATCTGCTTTTGAAGAGAAAAACAGGTGATCCTTGAATTTACGCACTGGACTTCACCTGGTGGTGAGGGGAGTCTGAAGATGCTGCTACAGGTCCCATTGCTGTCATGATGTGATTTCCCTCTATGGGGAAAGAAAGGCGTGTCTGGAATGAAAATCAATTCAGACTCTATTCAAGTTGCAGTTGAAGTTCAGGGGAGGCAAGGGTTGCAATTCATCGGGCAACTCCGACAGCGGTTTCCAGTCCCAGTTCCTCACTGGTCTATGGCACCACCAGGGGGCGATGTCTTCCCGAGCAACGGCTGAGTGGTGGTCTTGGGCCCCCGTGCTGACCAGTGGTCCAGGCCTGGACTCCCTGGCCTTTCTTGCCTTTTGCTGAATATACTTCACAGAAAGGCACTGTCTTGCTGGAGCCGGGCAAGGGCCCAAGAAAAATGACAGTTGATCTAGTCATGGATGGTTCCAGTCAGACTCCATTTGTAAGGTGGACGAGGTGTGATTCCAGGAGGCTGGAGAACCTCCCCTCCCCGCACTCCGGGAACCAGCGGCTTAATTCCAAACGCAGAACCTGATTCCTTTGTCTTTAAGCCAAGGCTGCACTTTGTCCGTTGTTAAAAGTCAAAAACCTCTGGAATGAAAAACAAGAAGTTTCAAGAGAGGATCCTTGTTTGGCTTGTTCCTTGTTGTGTTCCCGATACCTACACAGAGCCGAACACGTAGTAGGCTCTCGGTTAGTTTGGAATGAATGAACACATTGTCTTATCTGTTTTGATTCTCAGGCTTGAATGACGTTAGATCTTTCCACGATGGGGCAGGACGGCCGGGATTCATGCAAGTGGTTCAACATGGGGAGCTGTTGCAGGGACAGGAGGCAGATTCGGGCCTGGCCTTTGTTCCTTATTCTGCAGAGGGGAGACCCCAGATAGACAGCTTGTGCAGAATGGAAGAACTGGTGAGGTTTCAAGAAATGAAAAGTGAAATCGCACCACTCAGCCAGGCAACTAGCACACCAGGCAGTTGACAACAAAGCAGGGGGACCTAGAAAATACAGTCAAGGGTGAGTGAAATTCAGCGTGCTTTCAGGAAAGTGTAGGGGAGGAGGTCATGTGCCTGTAAAAGGGGGGCTCCTCTTTGGTCCTTCCCATTAACAATGGTCTAATTGGGCGGGTGGGGCAGGGGAGAGCAATGGGGGTGGGGGGGAGACCGACCACTGTAACAAAAAAATTAATTAATTTTTTAAAAAAGAATGGTTTAGACTTATTTGGAGGAACCATCGAGTGATGTTGCCAACAGAACTCAATAAAAATCTGTAAATTTGGCTATTTCTCAAACCCTGTGAGTATGGGGAAAGAGCTTGACTGTGTGAGGTGGTGGAGAACGTACATTCCTTCGGGGTATAAATGATCTTTATGACCTGTTTTGTTCCAAAAGTGAGATCTCCTAAGTAGCAATAGTTTCCAGACACAGGGAGAGTTATAAGACAACAAAGGAACTTTATATCCTAGAGAAATAGGGCTAATGGCCAAGAAACATCTGCTTTGTGTTCTGCCCACCACCCTACCGCATGGCTTCTGGCCTACCAGGTTACATGCTGGATTGATAGGGGCAGATTGTGTGCACCTGTAGTTTTTATTGCTCATCTCAGCTTCTCTGGCAGTGTTCATTTTGAGGCGTGCTTTAAGAACTCTAAACCTATAATTATGTCTTAACTGTTTCTCTCTGGGAATCACAAGCATGAAGGCCTCTTTTGAGGCCTGGGCTCTCTATCTGTGTTGGCACCACAGCAGAAAGCTGCAGTATCTGCCACATGTATTGAGAATGTTCACTCTTCTGCTGGACAAAAAAGTTTTTAAATGGGAGGCCAGAGTTGGTGTTTTATTGGGTTTTGTCATCCGCGCTATTTCTTTCTCCCTCACCCAACTCCCACCCACCTCTAGGCCATCACCATCTTCCCCTGATTTATTTATTACTTTTTAATTGTGGCTAAACACACACACAACACAGTATTTACCATTTTAACCATTTTTTAAAAGATTTTATTTATTATTTTTAGAGAGAGGCAGAGAGGGAGAGAAACATCAATGTACGGTTGCCTTTCACCTGCCTCCAGCTACAGATCTGGCTGGAGACCTGGCTTACAGCCTGGTTATGTGCCCTGGCTGGGAACCGAACCAGCGACTTTTGTGGTCACAGACCAGCTCCTTTTCCACTGAGCCACCGGCCAGGGCTAACCATTTTTAAGTGTACAGTTCAATAGGATGACATATTTTCACATGGTTATGCAACATCCCCTTGATTTTTACCTCCTAAACTGTTCTGAGAGTCAATCTCTTCCCTCCCATTGTTTGTGGAAGCCCACGCAGCCATGTGGAGAGACCCACGTGGATGAGAATTGCAGCCCCAGCTGAGTCCTCAGCCAGGCCCGGTTGCCAGGCTCATCACTGACTTACCTCAGAAGTGAGTAATCCAGCCCTACTCTAGTTGCCCCACCTGAAGCCATACGTAAGTGGGATGAGTTGCCTTCACTGAGTCGAGCCCAAATTGCAAAACTGTTAGCAAAAGAGTGAGTGTGCGCTAGCTGGTGGCTTAGTGGATAGGCGCTGGCCTGCAAACCCAAAGGTCGCTGGTTCGATTCCCAGTGAGGGCACCTAGCCAGGTCTGTAGCTGGAGGCAGGTGAAAGGCAGCCACACACTGATATTTCTCTCCCTTTCTCTTCCCTCCCTGCCCTTCTCTCTAAAAGTAATGAATAAAAATGTTAAAACACTAAGCTCTAGGGTCGTTTTTATGCAGCAATAGGTCACATACCTAAAGTGAGGCCTGGCTGTCACCGAACCTAAAAACATGTGGCCAGTGGCTGTGGGATCAGGCGGAAGACAGAAGTTGAAAGAACTTGGGGTCTGCTGGCGGAGAGCATTATTAACAGTGAGACTATTGTTATTATAAGTTGGAGAAAGGGGAACCCCGCTTATGTATTGGGAAAAAATTAGCTAAATTAACCTATCATTACATGGAAGATAGAAGAGATTCCTACGGAGCATGAGAATCTGGCTAAGGAGATATTTGGATAGACTATTGAAAGGGTTGAATGGCTTCTTTTAGGTACTTATGATACAGAACAAGAGAAATGAGATAAGCTAAAAAAAAAAAAAACAAAACAAAACGGAGCTGTTCCATCATCAATCAGAATTTAGAGGAAACAAAGAATCCAGGACTCACTAGATTTGAAACAAAACTATTTGTCTTTTCTAGCTTTTCCAGAAGACAAAGTTTTCAAAATAAGAAATGGCCTAATGCCCTGGCTGGTAGCACAGTGGTTAAGGTGCCGGCCTGTGAACCCAAAGGTCGCAGGTTTGATTCCCCAGCCAGGGCACATAACCAGGTTGCAAACCAGGTCTCCAGTCAGGTCTGTGGCTGGAGGCAGGTGAAAGACAACCATACATTGATGTTTCTCTCCCTCTCTGCCTCTCTCCCTTCCTCTCTTTCTAGAAATAATGAAATAAAAATCTTAAAAACAAAAAAAGTTTATTTAAAAAAAAATAATTAAAAAAAAAATAAAGGCCATGGAATCTTTAAAAAAAAAAAAAAAAAGAAATGGCCTAATGGCAAAGG
The DNA here is from genome assembly GCA_004026585.1 of Noctilio leporinus. Lineage (NCBI taxonomy): Eukaryota > Metazoa > Chordata > Mammalia > Chiroptera > Noctilionidae > Noctilio > Noctilio leporinus. The sequence goes on from PVIW01010670.1 coordinate 12,959, forward strand.
TCAAATCCAAGGTGGTATCAAGAAAATGTGGACCTGCCCTGGTCAGTGTGGCTCATTTGGCTGGACGATCATCCATTACACGAAAATTTAGGGGTTCAATTCCTGGTCAGGACATGTACATAAGTTGTGGGTTTGATCTCCATTGGGGGCACCTATGGAAGGCAACCAATTGATGTTTCTCTCTTTCTCCCTTCCTCTCTAAAATCAATAAACATATAAAAAAAAATACGCCTTAGGGAAGTTCAAGTTTTGTTTTTTTTTCAATCCTCATCTGAAGATATATTTATTGATTTTAGATAGAGAAGAAGCCAGAAAGAGAGAAACATCAATCAGTTGCCTGTTGTACACGCCCCGCGTAGGAACCCAACCCACACCTAGGTATGTGCCCTGACCAGGAATCAGACCTGCAAAATTAGTGTTCAGGATGATGCTCCAACCAACTGAGCCACGCAGCCAGCGCATGACTTGCTTTTAATAAACAGAGGATGGCAAAAATGATGGCTATTACTTGCAGGTTAGACTACAAGAGAACATGGTCCCCATCCTACACAGCCTCTCTCACTTGCCCCCTGTGGTGGGAGCCAGCTCCCCTGCAGACAGACCCTTGTGGCAAGGGACAGTCAGGAACTGGGCCTTTCCATCCAACACCCCCACAAAGAACTAAATCCTGCCAACAACCATGTGAGTAAGCATGGAAGCAGATCGTCCCTAAATGCAGCCTTACATGAGACCGGTTATGGACTCAGTGTTTGAATCTCCCCTGAATGTCATATTATGAAGCCACCCCCACACATAATGGGATGACTTTAGGGGCTTTGGGAAGTAATGATTTAGGTGAGGTCTTGAGCCCCCATGATGACAGTGGTGCCCTTGTAAGAAGAAAAAGAGACCCCAACGCTTGTGCTCTCTCTGCCACGTAAGGACAATGTCAGAATTTGGGCATCTGCAAACCAGGAAGACATCCCTCACCAAGGACTTAACTGGCTGGCACCTTGAGCTTGGACTTCCCGACCTCCAGACCTGCGATAAATATCTGTTGTTTAAGTTGATACCTCAGGAAGGTTTAAGGTAGTACCTACTAGATCCTTTCAACTAGACAGCAGGGCTTCTAAGAATCTAAATGGTGTTGCCCACAACCGCCTCACGTTGGCCCAATGCAGAGAAGGGCCTATCTTTGAAAACATGTGAGTATGATTATAACTTGAAGTGTAAGAAAGCTATGGTGAACTAAGGATCTCTACTAGCTTGCACTGAAATATAGACTGTTTCTGATGAACAGAGGCATCTGGACCTTCATCTTTACAGGCAGGAAGCAGGCTGAGGAAGCTACTCATTTTCAATTATGGACTGGTTCCAAAAGGGAAAATGTGACCTAAGACGGAGCCATGAGCCACTGAGAATGTTTCCAAAGGGCAGGAGTAGGGCAAATGAAGGAACGTACCACTTGAGTAGTTGGATTTCAGAATTGCTACGTATCACCTGCCTTTCCCTCCCATTTCCTCCTCTTTTCGAATGGGGGTATGTATCCATTGCAGCTCGTCTGCCCTTTCCTTACTTACCATTAGATACTGGGCAGTGTAAGGAACAGACGCGTTGTCTCTCTATTTCACAGATCCTCAGATCAAAGGGAAACATCTGAAGAGCCACATTAAGGAACCACATCCAAGGAAACACATTTGCACTTGGATCTGACTTAAATGCCAATGTTTTTTTGTATAGTGTCATAGTAAATATTTAAGCTTTGTAGTCACATGTGTGATCTGGTGTATCTTCTGTTTTGTTTTGTTTTTTTCTTTTCTAATAACCCTGTGAAAATACAAAAACCAGTCTTATCTCAGGGGCTGTACAAAAGCAGTGTGCAGGTTGTGACTTGGTCATCCTGCTACGGTTTGCTCACCCCTGTTCTAGATGATTAAATGATGTAGAACGAGATAAACTATTCTGATATCCTTAGAGGAGCAAATAGTGTATTTTTCATAGGGGAGGGAAATGTATGACGTGGATGGTGGTAGCTGTTCTTCAAACCTGGCCTCAAATAACTTCACCTTTTTCTACATTCCTGCCGCTCCTGCCATCAAGAGTTGAGCTCATGTGGCCGCCCCTGGAATCTGAGCTAGGCCTGTTTCTGCTTTGACCAATCGAGCAGGGAGAATATGACATTCTAGGAATTCTGAGCCCAGGCATTAAAAAACTCTGGCAACTTCTGTTTCTTCTCCCTTGGAGGCTAGCTTTTGTGTAATAACAAAGCCCACACAGTGACCCGGAGAGGCCCACATACAGGAAATTGGAGCGCTAACCCTCCTACCCCACTCCCACAGCTTAGAAGCTCCATGGCCCCTGGACAGCCAGTGACAGTGGCCAGCCTGGGAGGGGCCATCTGGAGGTACATCCTTCACCCTGAGCCACCCCCACTGACTCCACATGGAGCAAAAGACAAGCCCTCTTCCCAGAATGCTGTCCAAATTGTAAATATAATTGTAAGCAAATACACTGTTATTGTTTTAAGCCACTAGGATCTGGGGTGGTCACTTATGTAGCCATATATAATGAAAACACTGGAGGAGGGAACCATGTAAGCAAGGTTCTGAAAACCAGAAAGCACACGGGTTGGCCAATAAAGCAACACCACAATTACAGCTATAATATAACAAAATCTTAATTGCCATTTCTAGCATATACATTCCTTTTAGAAGCAGAGAATTGGGAAATGTATGCTGTCCCATTAAAACCTTAATGAAAATTACTGAATATGCAATGATAAGTAGAAAAGAAAGCCAGATTGAGGTGTGGCTGTGACGTAGCTGGCATGACACACTTATGATTAGGTGGCGTTTCCTATCACACGTTTCATAGTAGTGTGTGATTTGAATTTGTGCTTCGGGAAAACAATGAACTGGCAAATGCCTCTGGCCTTTTAAAGAGTCCCTTGTAAACAGGGTCAAATGCTAAATTTAAAGTTTAAATATCTACTGTACTCTAACTTGTCTAGAATATAATGAACCTATACTATAAGTGTGTGTTAGGAGGTAAGGCTACATTAAAGGTTTCATTCATTTAGTCATTATTAAGAACCGCCCTTCAGAAAGAAAGCTTCAGTGGCTAGTGAGCTAGATTCAAGTGAAGCAAGACTGTAGATGGGAGACAATGACTGATTGATTATAGGGCTAAGGGATGAATGATTGATTATAGGGACTAAGGGAAAGTAAGGCATTTGATTTAACAGCCAGGTGTCAAGGCTTCAGGAATTTGGTGATGTGAACTCCAAAAAGGAAAGAAAAGGAAAACGAGAGAAGGAGACAGAGACAGGTGTCCAGAGAAGACCTGGTTGTGTAGAGAGATGAATTCAGCATCAGGCGTATGAAGTTTGCTAGTGTCAGGATCATGCTGATTGTTGGAAAATGAGTCTGTAGCCCAGAGATAGGAAATTATATATATATATTTACATATCTGCATGCTGTCTGAATTGAAATCAGAGGTAAGCTTAAGCAATAAGAAGGTGGGAGAATAGAATCATCAGAAATACCTATGCTTAGACAGGACAAGGAGAAAGATTAGCCAGAAGAGAGACCGACTGAGCAGTCTGATGTAAGAGGAGGTAAGCGCACTAATAAAAGTAACAGCAGCTGCCTTGACCAGTGTCTGCCAGGGCATCATCCTGCCCTGGGAAGGTCGCAGGTTTGGTTCCTTGTCAGGGCATGTGCCTGGGTTGCAGGTTTGCTCCCCAGTTGAGGCATGTACGAGAGGCAACTGATCAATGTTTCTCTCTTGCATTGATGTTTTCTCCCTCCCTTTCCCCTCTCTCTAGAAATAAATGAATATTAAAAAAAAAAAAAAAAAGCAGCTAACAGCACCAAATACAGGACCATGCCACAAACTTTGCAGGAGTTGTCACATTTTGTTTAAAGGTGGCAGGTTAAATATAAACATTTCTAGCCACTCTGTTCCAAAACCTCTAATAAAAACACAGAAAGGATTTGTTGCTATTGTCTTCATTATTTTAAGACGTACACCGATAAGGATAAAGAGAATGAAAGAAAACAACTGCACTAAGATTGGGGAAGCTGCAAAGTGTAGAGCTAAACACTGAGAAAAGGAAATCCTGAGCCTGGGAGAAAATGGAGCAACAACTGAAGGCTGCCCGGCAATCTCCAGCCTGGGTGACACCTGGCACCTTGGACATGAGGGGACAATGGCACTGGGATCTGGAGGACTGATTGCAAGAAGATGGTTTGTACCCAAATGCCTTTCCTTTCCCTTCGCAATTTATTGTCAAATTAGCATTTAAACATTCTCCCCTTTTTTAGGATTATCCAACAGGAAAACAGGCATTTTTCTTTGACTTTTTCCTCTATAAATGCTGGATCTACTCATAAGGAATTAAGTAAACTTGCAATGAGTGAAAAAGGGAAATTTTTAAAAATCAGCTATTTGTGACTATTATATTTAGGTGTGTAATAAAAATTAATGTAAAATTCATATGCTTGTAATTTTATAAATGCCAGAGGGGTCATCAGGGAAATTTACACATGGGTGCAGGAAGTCAAGTTTTCTTTAACGTCCTGAACCCATTTTTCCTACCTTCCACCCTCTGCCCACTTAAGGCAATCACCAGTCTGTTCTCTGTATTTTATCTTTTAGATTCCATATGTAAGAGATCATGTGGTATTTGTCTTTTTCTCACTTATTACACTCAGCATAATGTTCTCCAGGTCTATCCTTGTTGTCACAAGGGGCAAGATTTCATTCTTTTTTTTTTTTTCTTTTTGTGGCTATGAAAAAAAGAGACATAGCCACAGAAGAAGAGACAAGATGCATTGCACACAGCACAATGACGCCTCAGTTCCCTGCAGAGCAGGCACCTTGGGACCTCACAGTTTTCCCAAGTGCCAGCAGCTGCCCCTGAATGTCATCGATGGCCTTAAATCTCTTACCTTTCAAAGGTGATTTTAGTCTGGGGGAGAGCCAGAAACGGCACAGGCTGTAGGGGGACTGAGGTACCTCAGTGATTTGGTGTTTCACCATAAAACTGATGTATGAGTAGGCATGCTGTCACGATGATCACCAGCTGCCTACAGCTGCGGCTTCTGAATCATCTGAATAGTTTCCACAGAGGAACGTTCAAGCTTAAGCAAAAGTTGATGCAGATTTGCTGCTCTGCTTGCTCAGTCGTTTTGAATGTGACGGCCACACCGTACACACGCTCACTCACTGGCATCTACCGCCCCCACTGATTTAGTATAGTTAAGTGGTCATTACTCTGGCATGTCGCTCTCCTTGGCCTTGTTATATTAACAATGGTTGGACTTCTGGACAGACATATGTCATTTCTTTACCCCTTTACCCATTGATGGACTCTTAGGTTATTTCCATATCTTGGCTATTGTAAATAATGCTGCAATGAACATAGAGGTATATATATATCTCTTCAAGTTAGTGTTTTCATCTTTAGTTAGGATAAGTTGTTGAATCATACGGTAGTTTCTATTTTCAATTTTTTGAGGAACCTCCGTGATGCTTTCCACAGTGGCTGCACCAATTTACATTCCTACCAATGGTGCACAAGGGTTCCCTTTTCTCCACATCCTCTCCAACACTCGTTACTTCTTATCTTTTTGATAATAGCCATTCTAGCAGGTATGAGGTGATGTTTCATTTTGGTTTTGGTTTGCATTTCCTGGATCATGAATGACGTTAAGCACCTTTTCCTATTCCTATTGGTCACCTATATGTCTTCCCTAGGAAAATTATCTATGCTGATGCTCTGCCTATTTTTTAATTGGGTCGGGTTTTGTTTTGTTTTCGTTTTTGCTGTTGAGTTGCACAAGTTGTTTATATGCTTTGTATATTAGCTCCTTACTAGGTTTGCAAATATCATCTTCCATTCAGTAGGCTGTCCTTTCATTTTGTTAATGGTTTCCTTTGTTATACAGAAGATTTTTAGTTTGATATAGCCCCACTTGTTTATTTTTGGGTTTTGTTGCAAAAAATTATTACCAAAACTTACATTAAGGAGCTTGGGTATGTCTTAATTTTTTATTAAAAGTTTATTTCTCTCCCTGGCTGGTGTGACTCAGGGGATTGAGTACCAGCCTGTGAACCCAAGGATCACTGGTTTGATTCCTGGTCATGGCACATGCCTATGTTACAGGTCAGGCCCCCAGTTGGGTGCGTGTGATCAATGCTGCTTTTGCACATCTGACATTTCTCTCTCTTCCTTCCCCTCTCTATAAAAATAAAATTTTAAATTGTTTTTTAGAAAATTTTATTTATTAAAAAGTGGTATGAAATCAGCCTAAATGTAAAATAAATATGTAATTTTTGAGGCAAAAACCATGAGTAATTAGGTAAGATAAACATTAGTGGCTGAAAAGTTACAAAATTAAATCATTGTGCATATGTGTATAAATTTAATGTTCCAGTAATCCTAAGCATTATTGTACTTTTCACACTCTGTGACCCACATTAAAGTCTGCAATTTTCTTGAGTATGACTAAACATTGTAAATATAAAGGGAACGTTTTCTGACTGAAAAGGTTCAAAACTAGTAGCTGGATATATTCACCTTGATCCAGTATGTTCTTTTGAACAGTATGTTTCAATCAGTTTATTAATTGGTTTAATCAATTTTTAAATTTATTATACTTTAAAAAGATTTTATTTATTATTTCCAGAGAAGGGAAAGGAGAGAAGCAGAGAGGGAGAGAAACATCAATGTATGGTTGCCTTTCACCTGCCTCCAGCTGTGGACCTGGCTGGAGACCTGGCTTGCAACCTGGTTATGTGCCCTGGCTGGGAATTGAACCAGAGACCTTTGGGTTTGCAGGCTGGTGCCTATCCACTGAGCCACCAGCCAGGGCCAATTTTCAACATATATTTAAATGGCATCATTATGTTCCAAATCTCTATACTTATTTTTTCAATTAAACACATATTATGAACATTTATAGCAAGACATCTGGGTTTTTAAAAAATCTCATCTTTTTAAAATATAGAATTCCACTGTGTATGCACAAGTTCAATACAGATGAACACTTAATTTATAGGGTTTTAAAAATATATTAAATAATGTTGTGGTGAATATCCATATACAAATATTTTGCGCATTGCCTGGTTATTTCCATAGAATACAGTCTAAAGAAATAACTAGATTAAACCCTGGCTGGTGGCACAGTGGATGAGGCGCCAGCCTGTGAACCCAAAGGTCTCTGGTTTGATTCCCAGCCAGGGCACATAACCAGGTTGCAAGCCAGGTCTCCAGTCAGGTCTGTAGCTGGAGGCAGGTGAAAGGCAACCATACATTGATGTCTCTCTCCCTTTCTGCCTCTCTCTCTGAAAAATAATAAATAAAATCTTCATAAATAAATAAATAAATAGGTTAGATGGTAGGCAAATTTTAAGTGTTTATATTTATGGTTAGAAAGGCATACAATTTACATTTATTCCTACAGTGTATGAACGTGCCCATTTCATTACAGCATCCCAACATTGGAGAAATCCTTTTTTATTTGTCCAATCTGTTGTGAAAAGTATTTTTTTCTTTTTACCTCTCACTGACTTCACCTGCTTCTCCCATATTAGTCTTTTAATTTGCATTTCTTGATTGTTAGAGGGGATAACCATCTTTTCACCTGTTTACAATCATTTCAATTGCCTCTTATATCTTTGTGCATGTTTTTTTCTTTTTAAAAACCTTTATTTATTTATTTTTAAAGATTTTATTTATTATTTTCAGAGAGAGGGTAAGGAAGAGAGGAAGAGAGACATCAATGTATGGTTGCCTTTCACCTGCCTCCAGCTACGGACCTGGCTGGAGACCTGGCCTGCAATCTGGTTATGTGCCGTGGCTGGGGAATCGAACCAGCGACCTTTGGGTTTGCAGGCCAGCGCCTTATTCACTGTGCCACTGTGCATGTTTCTAGTAAGATGTTTGCCTTGTTCTAACTGATCTTTGAAATTATTTTGATTCTTAGGATGCAATAACAAGAACAAGAGAGAGACAAATGCTATTTGCATGGGCTAGACAAGTAGTTAAGCAGTTATGATAAAGTGGAATGTGTGCTCTAGCTTCAGAAGTTCACATTTCTAGAGACCTCCCAAGTGTGGCAAATGCATGCTCTCGGTGGTCAGTAGAGGCTTCTGGGAGAGATGACATTTCACTGAATTCTAAGGGTGAGCAGTCATGGTCAGTTAAAGTAGGAATGGTAGGAGTGGGGAGGGTTCCAGTTCGCAACTAGCCTGAAGGAGGGAAGACTCTGGAGAATTTTTAAAAATTAAAGAATACAAAAAATAGTGAGAGATTAGCTTAGAGAAATAAAGGGGGTCAGATTATTAAGAGTTTAATAACTTCATAAGTTATAGGAAGTATTTTGGACTTTATCCTAAGGCAGTAATAAAATGTATTCATTATAAGTTGTCAGCTGCAAGTAACAACAAAAAACTTGACTGCAAGTAATTTAAACAAGAAAAATTTTTTTGTAAATGTCACATAATGAGAAGGGTGGTCTCTGGAAGAGTTTATTGTTTCAACTGCCACTTTCGATGTACGTAATATCTCTTATGGCCCCATGATATTTCCCCTTTTAGCTCCCAAATAGCTGCGGCAGTTACAGCTCTTTACACAATTACGTCCAATGGTCTGGAAAAGGCAGGCAGAGTCTCACAGGGAAGAAAGTCTTTTCCAGAAGCCTATAGCAGATCCCCATCTGTCATTGGCCAGAATTAGATCACATGGGACCCCCTAGCTGCACTGAATGCTGGGAAAGTAAGAATTTTGCATTGTCATCCTTTGTCATGGGAGGTGGCTTCTGTCCGCAAGAAAAAGAAGAGTAGTAGCTATTGGTAGAAAATCAACAGTGTTGTTCTCAGGATTTGAAAGGGTTTGAGCAAACAGGTGATCAGATTTACATTTAGTTCTCTGTGCCTCTGGGTCTGCTAGATCCTCTCTCAAACACCGCTTTTCCACCTAGTTCTTCCACTTTATTTTTTAGGGATTTATTTATTTATTTATTTTAAGATTTTGTTTGTCATTTCCAAAGAGAGAGGAAGGGAGAGAGGCAGAGAGGAAGAGAAACATCCACGTTTGGTTGCCTTTCACCTGCCTCCAGCTACAGACCTGGCTGGAGACCTGGCTTGCAACCTGGTTATGTGCCCTGGCTGGGAATCGAACCAGAGATCTTTGGGTTTGCAGGCTGGTACCTTATCCATTGTGCTACCAGCCAGGGCCTAAGGGATTTTTTTTTAAAAAACAAGATTTGATGTATTGTTGGAGAGAGGGGGAATAATGAAAAAAAAGGAAGAGAAACATCATTGTGCAAGAGAAACATGAATCAGTTGCTTCTTGCAAGCCCCCAACCAACACGCTGAGCCCCGACCAGGTTTCCAATGGCAGAAGGACACCCAACCCACTGAGCCACCCCAGTCAGGGCTACTCCCCCTACTTTCTTTCAAGCATAATAAGCTCATTCTCTAAGACATCTTGAGATATTCATGACTATTTGATTTAATTCTGATATAATTCTGCAATATCTAGAGCATTTGACATGAACACTTTCAGAAAGTGCTTTAGTTGATTGAAAGCAACTAATATTTTAATTTTCAAGTATGCTCAGGTATGCCTGGTATTCCCACTGGAATGTTAACCAAAACTTACTTAATTTCCACTGTCAACAAAGAAAGTGATACATTCAGTTAGACTGTGTGCTTGGGACATAGTTGATAAATACAGGATGGGCAAAAGTAGGTTAATAATAATAATAAAATAATAAATAAGTAATACAAGAATAAACTGTGTTTTGTGTACTCACATCTGTAATCCTACTTTTTCCCACCCTGTATTTGTAGAATGAATAGCTTTCAAGCAAATAAGTCTTTAATTCATGTCTTTACTTCACTACTGTTTTTTTTGGGGGGGGGGGAATTAAAAAGATTTTATTTATTATTTTTAGAGAGATGGGTAAGGAGAGAGGCAAAGAGAGAGAAACATCAATGTATGGTCAGCTTTCACCTGCCTCCAGCTACAGAGCTGGCTGGAGACCTGGCTTGCAACCTGGTTATGTGCCCTGGCTGGGGAATCGAACTGGCAACCTTTGGGTTCGCAGGCTGGCACCTTACCCACTGTGCCACCAGCCAGGGCCCACTTCACTACTTCTTAAAAATGAGAGCAAGCATATGAATTTTGCTAGAATATTCATTGACTTTAAAAGACTAAACAGTGACAGCCTCATCTGACAATCCCATTAGATCTATTTATGCCATATTTATTTATTTTAATTTTTGTTTATTTTTTGAGGTGGCTGAATGGAAAGAAAAGGAGAGAAATATTGATTAGGCCACATTTTGCATACCCTCAACCTGGCACCTCAGGCATGTGTCCTGACTGGGAATCGAACCAGCAACATCTAGTCTTGCAGTGGGACACCCAACCTGCTGAAACACACCTGTCAGGTCTATTTACACCATATTTAAAACATGAAAGTAATTATAGGCAGACTTGGCTAGATGACTCATATTTCAACCGTGATGTAAATCTACTGAATTGTATTTCAAGTTTGATGCCACATCAGTTAAGCATTCTAGAAGATGTTTTTTTGATAAACATTATTTGTTTTGCAGCCATCTGGAATTTATTTCATGAGTGTTGATCTTGATTTCTGCCGACCAGACATGGTCAGACTTGTCACAGACTATGAGCTATGACCTGGTCTAACTCAACAAATTTTGAATGTTAGTTTGAACTGAACACCGGCCAGTCAAGAACTATGGAGGAACATGTGCATGGAGGTTATGAAAGAAGGTTCATGCTTCAGCTTTTGTAACATAATCATTAACAAACATGTTAAGCTCCTGTTGACATTTTCATTAAAAGTTAAATATTTTCAATTTACAACCAATATTACTCTGCAAAGCTATCATTTAGAATCAAGGCACAGTTAAAGAGCTTCCTAGACAAGAAAAAGCTAAAGGAGTTCAACACTACCAAACCAGTATTGTAAGAAATGCTAAAAGAATTTCCTTAAGGAAATGAAAAATAGATAGAAAATGGCAATAACTACATATCTAGCAACAATTACTTTAAATTTAAATGGATTAAATGCTTCAATCAAAAGACATAAGGTGGCTGAACAGATAAGAGAGCAAGACCCATATATACAATATGATATCTACAAGAAACCCACTTCAGATAAAAAGTCACACATATACTGAAAGTAAAGGGATAGAAAAGGATATTTCATGGAAATGGAAACAGAAACAATAAAGCTAGGGTAGCAATACTTATACCAGACCAAATAGAAAAGAGCCTTTCTTAAAAGAAAGGCTCTATCAGAGACAAAGAAAGACCCAGCAATTCCACTTCTGAGTATTTATCCAAAAAAACCCAAAAGACTAATATGAAAAAACATATGCATCCATATGTTCATTGCAGCATTACTTACAATAGCCATAATAGGAAAGCAATCTAAGTGGCCATCAACAGATAAATGGATAAAGAAGTGATGCATGCATGCAATGGAATATGACTTGGCCATACAAGAGAATGAAATCTTGCCATCTGCAACTACATGGATGGACCTGAAGGGCATTGTGCTAAGTGAAAGAAGTAAGGCAAAGAAAGACAAATGCAATATGATTTTACTTATATGGGAAATCTAAAAAACCAAATAAACAAACTCATAGATACAGAGAGCATTTTGATGGTTGCCGGATGGCAGGAGGGTTAGCGGGGGAAGGGTGGAACAGGGGGAAGAATTAAGAAGTACAAATTGGTAGTTATAAAATAGTCACAGAGATGTAAAGTATAGCATATAGCATTAGGGAATATAGTCAACAACATTGTAATAACTATGTATGGTGTCAGATGCATACTAAATTTATTGGGGTGATCACTTGTAAGTTAGATAAATGTCTAATCACTATGTCATACACAATATTGGATGGCAACTCTAATTTTAAAATTAAAAGTTATTATTAATCCTCACCTGAGGACATTTTTTCATTGCTTTCAGAGAAAGAGAGAGAGAGAAACATTGATGTAAGAGGGAAACATTGATTAGCTGTCTTCTTAGACTTTTCAGTCTACAGGATGACACTCCAACCAACTGAGCCACACCAGCCAGGGCTATATATTTAAACTTTTTTATGTACTGATTTTAGAGAAAGAGAGGAAAGAAACGAATAGAGAAACCAACTGAGCTACCCAGCCAAATCCTAAAAAATTATTTTTTAAATAACTGTTTTAGAAATGAGTTACATGCAAGTACTTTATACTATTATTGAATCAGTGAGCTTTTGAGTTAGGTGTAAGATATGAACAATGGTTTGATCACAGAATTACTGCTTATGTTGATTTGTGATTTATTTGAGTGAAACTTTGTCATAGAAATTTAGAGATTGAGCCCTGGCTGGTGACACAGTGGATAAGGCACTGGCCTGCAAACCTAAGGGTCGCTGGTTTGATTCCCCAGCCAGGGCACATAACCAGGTTGCAAGCCAGGTCTCCAGCCAGGTCTGTAGCTGGAGGCAGGTGAAAGGCAACCATACATTGATGTCTCTCACCCTCTCTATCTCTCTCCCTTCCCTTCTCTCTAAAAATAATAAATAAAATCTTAAAAAAAAAAGAAATTTAGAGATTGAGCAGCTTTTTTGAGCCAAAGCTCTGCCACTTGTAAGTATCAACTTTGGGAAAGATGCTTCATTTTGCTTATTTGTAAAATTGGACTAGTGATAATGGTTTACCTCTGGCTCAGAAGCTGCCATCAGGACCATATGAGAGAGTGCACATATTTATTTTAAATATGTACAAGTACATACAGAGTTAGGACATAAGTCACTAGGCCATAAGTTTCTTCATTGATATGCTTCCACATGGCCACATGAAGTAAGTTTGCCATAAGGAATGTCTCTCCAGTATGATATGCAACGCTAAAATATAATCTGCTTCTCTGCTTCTTAGTTAATTCAACTAAACTAAGGACAAAGTGTGTTCTTCCATCTTTATGATGAATTACAGTCTGCTAATAAAAAGATGTATCCTTTATTTGAAAAGGTTGAGATGATTCATTAAAAAAAAAACAAAAGCGCAAGGTGCAGCATTCCCAGTGGTTAAGTTTAGGTCTGAGTCCATTCTGAGAACGTCCTCTGGCCTTAAGCCCACAGTACTGTGTCTGTGTGCATGTGAGTGAACACACACACACACACACACACACACACACACACATATATATATATTCAACACTACTTTTTGATTGGACTTTGAACTGCATGCAATTTCTTCACTTTCAAGTTTTGAGCGGGGGAGCAATAATTACATTGACCTTAGTAGTTCTGTCTCCTTTTCTGATTGATCTCTGTCTGTAATATTTTTACTAATTAATACATATTTTACTTGTGAAATATTTTCACCTAGGGCCCGTGCAAGAACTATTGATATTTTACAGTCATATGAGCCTTTTTTCCCTTCTTTCCCTTGAAGACTTCTTTCATCCATTTAACACAACAAGAGGTTATTTGAGCATTCTGTCCCATTGCCGTATCTGACTCTAAATCCGGTACTCTCCTGGCTTTCTTCTGTTTATAATTTGTTTCTTTTTATTTTAAAATAAATACAAACTTACAGGGAAAATTACAAGAACAGTAGAGGGAATTCCCATATACTGTTCACACAGATACACTCTCAAGTTTCATTGACTGCCTCAATAATGTCCTTTAAAGCAAAAAGATCCAATCCAGGGTCACACTGTTGTGTGTTTGTACGCATGTCTTTTCAGTTTCCTTAAGTGCGGAATACTTCCTTGGTTATTTTGTAGAATATCCCTCCACTGGGTTTGTCTGATGTTTCTTTGCTCATGATAAGCTTACAGTTACGCAGTGGCAGGGATATCACAGAAGTGAGGCTTTTCTCACTGTGTCCCTATCATATGGCTGGCACACCTCAGTTTGTCCCAAAATAATGTTAATAATATCTGATGGTAAAATTACTCTTTTTCCTCTTATAGCTAATCATTGTTTTGTAGGGAGGAACTCTTAAGGTTGTATCCGGTCCTCATCCAACTTACAGCTTCTAGTTTTAGCATCGATTGATGTTTCCTAGCTGAATGAATTTTCCTATAATGACTGACAAGTGGCAATCTTCTAGGACCATCACTCATTTAAAACTTATTAGTTGGCCTTCTACTCTAAGGAAGAATTTTGTCTTCTGCCCACGTTTTTATCCATTCATCTGTTCATGCTCCTGTAGACTCATGAACTCCTATTCTATTCAGTGGGATATAATGTTACTGTCACTATTCAGTCTGATGCTCAAATTGTCCCCAGTGGGGCCCAGATTTGGACTCTGATTCAAGCTGACTGCCGCGTCCTTCCGTTATGTCCCATCTGCCTATGAACACTTCATCCTTTCTGGTAGAAGAAGATGCTGCAGACCTCTCTTGCACTTTCCATGCCCCACACCTGGAACCAACCATTTCTACAAGGAGCCCTTTTGGTGGAGAATTGCATTTAACTACCAAGGTCTGAGCCCTGGCTGGTGGCTCAGTGGATATGGCACTGGTCTGTGAACCCAAAGGCCGCTGGTTCAATTCCCAGCCAGGGCACATAACCAGGTTGCAAGCCAGGTGTCCAGCCAGGTCTGTAGCTGGAGGCAGGTGAAAGGCAACCATACATTGATGTTTCTCTCCCTTTCTTCCTCCCTCCCTGCCCTTCTCTCTGGAAATACTAAATAAAATCTTTAAAAATAAATAAATAATGAATAAAACCTTAAAATAAAAACTACCAAGGTCTGGACATTATGTGGCTCATTGCTACAGATCCTCTTAGTGGACGGAGCTAGGGGATATGTAAATGTGGATGTACGGTACATATTTTGCATAAATATGTATATATAAACACATTTCTTTCTATCTCTCTCTAAATTCACATCAATCCCTGTCATTCCAGTCCTACACATAGAGCGCACTGTAGTTGCGTCCTTCTCCATACTTGCAATTCCCTTCTCCAACAGCGAGAAGCCTGGCTCTCATTATCTCGATGTTGGCTGGTTCCTGGGTTCCCCCCATGCACGCTCCTGCTGCCCGCCTCACTGCTGCCCCACTGGGCTGCCATTCTGGTGCAAACTCCAACTACCTTCCACTCTCAGACTGGCGTAATGATTTTTAAATTAAATTATGAGGGAAACAAGGGAGGGAAAAAGGAAAGGCGGTTGCTCATTATTATTAAAAGTCTTAATTAAGTATATTTTAACATCAGCATAATTTAAGGTGCCTTTCAATAACCTAACAGGAAAGTAATCAAGGACATAGAAAGGCAATTCATTTAAGAAATGCCATATCTGGATGATGCATACAACATAAATGTTCATAACTGGGGTTAAATAAATTATATGACACAGTGTATACTGGGCAATCATTAAACAGGATTAAATATAGATACTTATTTACTGATTTGGAAAACTTAAGTGATATATGTTACCTGAAAAAATTGTTTCAAAATATTACCTATTTTACAGCCTAGTTTGTGTGTGTATGTGTGCATAGGGAAAAAATGAGAGGCTATAAAGGAAAATATCAATACTATTCCTGAGTCTTATAAAAATAAATATTAGGAGATACTCTGAAACCACTACTTAATCATTTTTCCCCTCCTTCTGCCAAGCACATGGGTTTAATAAACTTGAACTATTTAGCTAGGTCTGTGTTTTCTTTTCAAGAAAAAAAATATATGTATATAATCAAGTGAAGAGAATGTATGACACTTGAAGAATTTTGTGCAAAGTCCTCTGTGAATAAGGAGTGCTTGCCTGGTGTTCAGTAGTTTTACTTGAGAGCAGAGACAGACTTTTCCCTCAGTGCCTGTGTCAGTTAACAAAGGTGTAATTAGGTTTCACCATTTCACAGCCTTACAGGAGGTAAGAGAGTTGTGTTTGCCATCTTTTCAACTGGAGAGAAGGCATTAAAAGTGCAACACCATGTCTGTCTCCATCTTGGAGCAGGAGCTTGGTTGTGCTGGTGGGGTGTGGCAGTGGGTCTGTCCACCTCTATGATGAAGAGACCCACACCTGCTTGGAGGCCCTAGATGTAGGAAGAAATCCCACCTACAGCAGGGAACTAGAAGCAGTGAGGGTGACATGGGAATGCTGCTTAGCATCAGCTGTAAAACAACCTGCCTTTCATGAATCTCTGTCTTTTGGTGGCCTGAATCTTTTTTTTTATCTCATTGTGATGGAAAAAAAAAAAAAATCAGGGCTTCTCTAATTTTGTTTTTATTAAAACAAACAAACAAATAAACAAAAACAACAACAAACTTTTGCCCTGGCTAGTGTGGCTCAGTGGATTGAGCACCAACCTGCAAACCTAAGGGTAGCTGGTTCGATTTCCCAGCCAGGGCACATAACCAGGTTGCAAGCCAGGTCTCCAGCCAGGTCCCCAGCTGGAGGCAGATGAAAGGCAACCATACATTGATGTTTCTTCTCCCTCTCTTCCTCCCTCCCTTCCCCTCTCTCTAAAAAGAGTGAATAAAATCTTTAAAAAAAAAAACTTTTATGTGCTGCTTATTTTTAAATGGTTATATACTGCATTTCCAATGAGAAATTTTTTTTTCATTTTGAAATTAAAGAACACCTTAAGAGTGTTCTTAAAAATGAGCTGAAGATTTGAACAGAAACTTCAGAAAGAAGATATATGAATGGTAATTAAATACATGAAGAAAACTGCTCAACCTAATTAGTCATTGGTGAAATGCAAATGAAAACCACTGAGATAACCCTACACACCTATCAGAATCGCTAAAATTATTTAAACGTATAATACCAGTACTGATGAGGATGTAGAACAACTGCAGCTCATGCATTGCTGTCAGGGAAACAATTTGATAGTTTCTTATAAAAGGACCATACAATTCAGCAACCCCATTTCTAGGTATTTACCCAAGTGAAATAAAAACCTACATTCACGGGAAAACCTGTACATGAGTCTGTGATGTCTTTGTGTGTAACTCCCAAAGTCTGGGAACAACTGAAATGCCCTCCATCTGGTGAATAGATAAACACACTGTGACATATTCGTATGATAAAAAGGAACAAACTACTCATATGTTAAACAACATAAATACATCTCAAAAGCATCTTGCTATGTGAAAGAAGTCAAACTCACAAAAGGCTACATAGTGTGGAATTCCACAGACATGACGTGCTGGAAAAGGGACAGAAAACTGCTCAGTGGTCCCCAGGGGATGGAGGTGGAGGGAGAGGTCAGCTACCAAGGGATACCAGGGAATTTCAGGAAGATGGAGAGGGATAGAAATGCGGCTGTATGCACACCAAGTGTGTCTTTCTTTTTTAAATGATTATTTTTACATTTCTTGTGTATTTGAATTATAATCGGAATGTAACGTGTAAGTTTTAAGATGGACATGTTGATCATTTGTGTCTTTCAAAACTCATAGACCTGTGCTCTTAAAAAGGTGACTTTACCGCATATAAATTATACCTCAGTAACAATAACAATCATAGTAACAGTAGTAGTCATCATCATCATCATCATCATCATCTTAGTCTGGGTTTCCCCTAAACCGTTTCTGAGAGGAAGGGCTTAGGTGCAAGTAGTTGATGAACAAGGAAGTGTAACAGAGGGCCATCTGCAAACTCTCTGCAGCCCCTGATTTTGGGGATGGGTGGAGGAGATAGTACAGCCTTTAAGGTACAGGCTGGTAGCTAGACAGTAGTTGAGCTACTGCCTGGGTAAATGGCTGGTAACAGGGTGGATGATACAGTTCAAGATACGTTGGCATCAATGACTAGGAGCTAGCCAAGTCTCGCCCGAAGGGGAGGGCCAGAAGGAAGGAGCCAGGCTGTTGGAAAGGACGAAGCACAGGGGAAGGAACAGACATGTTAGAGAAGCGTGATGGCGCAGCCGCTTGTAGGAGCCATGTGAGAAGTAGCTGGCAGTTTATTGTAGGCAAAAGGCCTGGTTTCTGGGATCCCGGTATACTTTTAGGAAGCCTCATTGAATCAGCTGCCTCCTCAGTAACTGCTGATGAAAGCAACTACCTGTGTCCTTCTAAGGTTTCTTGGCCTGCTGGCCAGGCCTGTGTCCTCCAAGGATAACGTAGCCTGCCTGTGAGAGCCTGGTAACTGCCCTCTTGTAGGAAGCCTGTCTGCCCTCAGAGCCAGCTCCCCCAAAGCCATCACCAGAGAGTCTCTTCCATGCCCCCACCCCTCAACCCCTTAAAAACCCTGCCTTTCCTTTGTTCGCTGCTGACACCTTCCTGCCTTCCTAGTCTCAGCCCACTTGTGCAGTTGGCCAAATAAGTCTTTAAAACTCATGGCTTGTTCCCTTGTGGTTTCTCCTCTCACTCTTGCTGGACCTAACAGGTTGGAGTCAGGATCCAGGCTAATAAGAAAGCAGACATGCTACTGCTTCGATCCTGCCCGCTCCAGCTGACTCCAGAGCCATGAAGGACTCTGCCTTGCAGACCTGGACTCTATGGGGACTCTTGGAACTCAGGAAACACGGACAGGACACTCTCTTAGGACTTGTGCTTTTCCTGGACTTCACCAAGGTCTGGCATAGCACAGGCTGGCATAGCACAGCACAGGTCCCGAAGGAGAGGACTGGCAGATAAGGAATGGAGAGCTACTGGGCTTGGTGGTGGCTGACAGCCTTTCGGGGAGCAGGGGAAGTGCTGGGTCTCGTGAGGGGACGGCTCTGAGCGGGAGTGCTCCCAGCCCCTCCCCCAGCTTGGAATGTCATAAATAAAGACCTGCTTCTCCCAAAGCTGGTAGTTTGGCCTTACACCAAGGCCCCGCATGAACGTCCCGATCTGCTTGGTAACAGAAGTGCGGTGAGGACATGGGGAGTGCAGGGCCAGGGGAAAGAGTGCTACAGCTCACGAGCTACTGTTCCTACCATAGGGTGAGATGGGGCACTGCCCACCAACGCTCATCGCTCATTGATTAAAATTGTTCTTGGGGACTCTTTTCCCCTCCCTGGCACATGCCTGCCTGGCACACGGGCTGAGCGCTCCTCCACCGCCAGAGATACCCTCAGGATCTTAACCTACAAGCAAAGGAAGTTACTGCTGTAAGGTATTCAGGCAGGTGGGAGGATCTAAACAACTCGTGGTATGAGGGTGATCTCGGGGGGTGAACCCAGAGCATGTTGGTGGGCCCCGGTAGCCTCTGCTACAATATTGTACCTACTTAAAACATTTTATTTTATTTATTGATTATTTGCAGAAAGGGAGAGAGAGAGAAGGAAAGGAGCGAAGGAGAGAGGGAGGGAGACCAAAAACGTTTTCAAGAAGACTCTTTCCTGCTGAAGCAAGACTTGGGACCTCTATAACCCCACTAATCAGCCCAGCAGACAGGTCTCATTCAGCCCTTTAACACCCCGTGACCAGCCTGCTGCTCTGTTTCCTGCTTGGCTAGGTCTGTGCCTTCTCGGCCCGAGTCCTTTCATTTGCCAGCCCACTCTCCACGGTTCTGTGGAGCCAAACTTTTTGACATAAAGGTAGAAGCTGGTTGTGGATCAGCGCATCCTACGCCCTTAAGGGACCTTACCACTTTGGGGCACCTTTGGAAACGAACATTTCTCCAAATTCCTGTTATGCTGACGTGATGCTATTTCTATAAAAAAAGGGTAGACGGATGTCAGCTGGACTCACTAGGGCTGCATGTGATAGACTATGGGTGAGAGGCCAGGGTACTGTACTCAAGTGGGGATTTGTGTCTTAGAATCCAAGGAAGGTTAGACGCATCAAGGTAAGTGAGCATTCGGAAACATGTAGGTTTCAGGAACCCCTGGGAGCAGGGTCTTAATTGTCTCTGCTTCCCTGTGTCAACTCCATCCTCTTACAGACTGACTCGCTTTCTTCATGTGTCAGAACACGGCTGCTGATAGCTTCCAATTTATACACAGTGTGGGGCAGAAGTAGGTTTACAGGTTGTTCACATGGGAAAATAATAATTAAGAATACAAGAATAAAGACTGTTTTGCATGCACACAACTGTAAACCTACTTTTGCCCCACCCTGTACTCTAGAGCTTCAGTCACTAAAGTCTGAGATGACGCCCTTGGTTTCAAGTCAAAAATAATGAGGAGAAGCTCACTGGCCCCCTTGAGTCGGGTGGCCTGGGCCAGTCCACTGCAGGCTGTAAGAGCGAGCCACTCCCATGGGGGTCATGCCTTTGGGATAGCGGGTATTTTCCAGAGGAGGGGGTGGTAATGCTTGGGAGGCAAAAATAGTAAGAGGAAAAAAATAATGTCAAGAGTGTAGTGGCTAAAAAAAAATTTATACTTTTCCTTCTACCTTCTACATTCTTCTGACTGGGCTAATAACCAAAATAACAAGAGACAGATGGACAGGAAAAAATCAAAATTTAATACATGCACATGGGGAATTCACACGGGCAGGAAAAGCTCATGAAATTTTAAAGATAGGCAACATCGGGTGTGTAAGACATTTTTGGACAACTGAGAAAGACGGGTGGATGTCATAAGTGAGAACGAGCAATTTACAGATAGAGGAAGAACTGAACACACAAGGTAGGAAATTCCTCGTTAGGCAACTCAGAAACAACGGGCACCTGGTGGAGAAGCGGCAGAGCACCCAACTACAGGTGCCTGCCTGAGCCCTCTTATTCGCCACATTTATTCATATGACGCTAAGGCAAGCATTCTATTTCCGTCCTAAAGCAAGTTTCTGTCTGAATCTCTTGAACAGGAAAGGGGGAAGGGTGGAAGCCTCCCTCTGAGTCCCCTTCCTTCCTTCCTTCCTTCTTCCTTCCTCCCTCCCTCCCTCTCTCTTTCCCCTTTCTTTCCTTCCTTTCTTTTTTATTTATCTTTGGAGAGAGGAGGTAGGAAGAGGAAAGAATGAGAGAGAAACAACGATGTGTAAAACAAACATTGGTTGCTTCTCATATGCATCCCCACCAGGGACCCAGGAATGTGCCCTGGCTGGAAATCAAACCTGTGACCCTTTGCTTTGCAATAAGTCCAACCAACTGAGCCACACCGGTCAAGATGAGTCTTGTTTCTTAATAAATAGCTTAAAATGAATATCCAAAAAAAGCAGCTTCAGAGTTGTGAAACTAACTTTTGACCCTTCACTGACACCCCATGTTGCTATGCCCTTTAAGTGGCAAAATGAACATCCTTTTAAATGCATGTCCAAGCTGCTAACAAAGTAAGGGAAATCCTTAGAGGCTAAAAGTTGAATGCCAAAAACCGGGAGGAAACATTTGCAACCAACAAAGTATCAGTGTCCACAATATGTGAGCACTTAAAGATAAGTAAGAAAAAGACATACAAACCAATGGGGAAATGGACAAAAAACAAGAACAGGTAATTCGCATAAGGAAAAAACATAAAATATATTTTAAAATCTCTGTAGGCAGGGAAATAGAAAATTTAAGCCACCATATCATTTCATATTTTATATTGGTGTAAAATTTAAAGCCTGTCAATTTCCTGTACGAACTGCATTTCAGGGTAACCAAAAACTAATTAATGAAATTTACCTTTAGAGAAATAGTATAGTTAGTATGTAAAACAGGAATGACAAGTCCTAACCAGTGTGGCTCACAAGGTGAAATGCTGCAGGTTCGATCCCTAGCCAGGGCACATGCCTGGGTTACAGGTGTGGTCCTGGTCAGAGTGCATACAAGAAGCAAACCAATCAATGTTTCTCTCCCTCTCTTTCTCCCACCTTTCCTCTTTCTTTAAAAAGAAATAAATAAAATTGCTTTTGAAAAAGAGAAAGGGATGATAGAATCTCACCACTTGGCAATCTCCAATGAATGATAAACTAAGCTGTGATTATCAATGATTGCCTTTCCACACAAAATCGACTCAGCAAAACATTACGGGCCTCCCAATGGAAAAACATACCGCCACTTATCAAATGTTCTTGTCAGAAATTTGACCCTGAATCGGACCAAGTCTCCGGATTTAACAAACACGTTGCTGGAAACAGGGAACAGAAACAGCACCACGCGAGTGCATTGAACAAACCCAGCCTGTGGGAAGCTGCAGAACAAACCACGGGGTTGTTCACCAAATAAGCTGCTGGCAGGGACCGTGATTTGAACAGACAAGAAGACAAAAACAAGAGTGTGTGAGAACTGAACAAATTTGAACATTGAATAGTTTATGATATTAAGGGTTTGTTGTTGTCCAATTTGGGTGTGATAACATCACTCTTCTTATGTTTTTTATAAGGTCCGACAAAGGGACCTTCTGGGGGAGCTGGAAATATTCTGGGTCTTGATCTGGGTGGTGGTTTCACAGCAGTGGACACGTATAAAAATTCATCATTCATTGAGCTGTAGTCTTAAGATTTAGGCATATTATGTAATATTTTAAAAGTAGAATCCATTAAAAAATGATTTATTTTGAAATTTTTACAGATGAAGAGATATTATGTCTGGGATTAGCTTTAAAATACTCCAACATAGCCTTGGCTGGTGACACAGTGGATAGGTGCCAGCCTGCAAACCCAAAGGTTGCTGGTTCGATTCCCCAGCCAGGGCACATAACCAGGTTGCAAGCCAGGTTTGCAGCCCACTCTGTGACTGGGGGCAGGTGAAAGGCAACTATACATTGATGTCTCTCTCCCTTTCTGCCTCTCTCCCTTCTCCTCTCTCTAAAAAGTAATAAATAAAATCTTTTAAAAATAAAATATTCCAACACAGCTCATGGAAGATTGGCCATGAGTTGGGAAGTATTGAAGTTGAAGGATGGCTTATAACATTATACATTTCTTTTACATGTTTGAAATATTCTATAACATAAGGGTTTTGGGGTTTGTTTTTTTTAAGTATCTGGCAACTTCTGGTCAAGATAAAGGCCTAGGTAAACATGCCTCGCCTCCCCACACAACTATAGCAAAAATTACAACTAGGCTACAAAACAATTATCACCCAGCATTGTCAGAAAATTGAGCTGTAAGCCTGACAACCAAGGATTTAAAGACGAGTAGGAGGGGTGGAGTCAGGCATGGAGAAGCAGAATGGGCAGTCCCATCTTCTTGTGCAGTGGATAAAAATCAAGATACCTCAGGGGTGAGGGATCCTAGCCCCAAACCAGACCACCCAGCCCAGGGTTCCAATGCCAGAAAGGTAAGTCCCCATAACTTCTGGCTGTAAAAACCAGTGGGGGTTGGGGCAGTGGAAGAAACTGCAGAAATTTCAAGAGACTCTTTTTAAAGGGCATACAACCTAGGGCTCATGCAGACCAACCCACTCTGGGATTCAGCACCAGGGCAACAGCTGGAAGGGTACCAGTGGCATTTGGGGAGAAACTGAAGTGATTTACAATAGAGCAAGTACCCAGAGACAGCTTCCTCCCAGGCAAAACTCCAGAGGCCAGGCAATAGCACGGTCCCCTCCCCCAGTCCTCCCAGACACAGTCACAGAGTGGTTACATGGTTGTCCCACCCTGGCAATTACTGAGGCTCTGTCCTATGCAACTTACAGGTATGCTTTTCTAAGACAGGGAGTCAAAGCAGCTCTACCTAATGCACAGGGAAGCTGCCAAAATGAGGAGACAAAAAAACAAAAATATCACCCAAATGAAAGAACAGAACAAAACCCCAGAACAAGAACTAAACAAAATGGAGATAAGCAACCAAACAGATGCATAGTTCAAAACATTGATTATCAGGAACTCATTGGGTACTCCAATAGCATTAAAAAAACACATGGGCAGAAATGAAGGTTGCATTAAGTGAAACAAAGAAAAATCTACAGGGAACCGATAGTGGAGGGGATTCAATGTTTGTGTCCCCCTCCCCACCAAATTCACATATTGAAGCCCCTACTCCCAGCGTGGCTATATTTGGAGATGGGGTCTCTAAGGAAGTATTTAAGGTTAAATGATGTTATAAGGGTGGGGCCTGAATCCAATAGGATTAGTGTCCTTATGGGACCCCAGAGAGGTCATGCTTTCCCCCTCCCTATCTCTCTCCATCCTCATACACCCTGGTCAGAGGAGAGGCCATGTGAGGACCCAGGGAGAAAGCAGCCGATTTCAAACCAAAAAAAGATCTCATTAAAAAAAGAATTTGCCAGCACCTTACTCCAGGATGCCTAGCTTCTGTCTTGGTCTGTTCAGGCTGCTATAATGAAATACCACAGACTGGGTAGCTCATAAACAACACAAATTTCTTTCTCATAGTTCTGGAGCCCGGAAGCCCAAGATTAAGATGCCAGTGTGGTTGTATTCTGGTGAGGACCCCTTTCTAGTTCATACCTTCTCCTTGTGTTTTCACATGGTGGAAGTGCCAAAGGAGTTCTGTGGGGCCGCTTTTATAAGAAGACTGACCCCATTCATAAGGGTTCTACCATCACAACCTCAGCACTTCCCAAAGGCCCCACCTCCTGAATCCATCTTTTTGGGGGGTAGGATTTCAACATGCAAATTTGGTGGGGGGACACAAATATTCAAAACTGAGAAAATAAATTTCTGTTGTTGGAGCCACCCAATATATCCTAATACACAGAGTCAGGACAGAATTGACAAGAAGAATCGACTTCAGCAAGTGGTCTAGTCTAGGAAGCATCCTTTGCCCCTCAGGCCAGGACTCTCCCTCTGTCCAGAGCATCTGCTAGCCGGGGACACTAAGTAGGAGGAATCATTCTGCCCAATACTAAGGCTTATCATATGGCTACAGATCTATTAAAAAAATGTGGTACTGCTAGAGAGATAAACACATACAGCAATGGAAGATAATTAAATTCCAGAATTATGCTCAATTGATTTTGACAAAGGTGCAAAAGCAATTAAAAGGAGGAAAGTTCATCTTTTCAACAAATGATACTGAAGCAATTGGCCATCCATAGGCGAAAAAACAAAATAAAATAAACCTTGATCCAAATCTTACACCTATACAAAAGTTAACTCAAAATGGGCCACTGATTTAATGTCAAATGTAAAATTTAATATAAAATGCATAAAAATAAAACAAGGGGGAAAATCTTCATGATCGAGGACTTGACACAAAAGCATGATCCATAGAAGGAAACCCTGATAAACTGCGCTTCATCAGAACTGAAAACATTTCCCCCTTAATAGGGCCGATTAAGAGAATGAAAAGATAAGTTACAGACTGGGAATGAATCTGAATATTTGCAAACCACATATAAGACATATAAGGACTAGTATCTGGAGTACATAAAGAACTAAAACATAATAATAATCAAAGAACTTGCAGAGTTGGATGGTAAAAACAAACAAACTAGTCCATTAGAAAATGGGCAAAAGAAATTGGTGTTTCTCTCTCTTTCTTTCACCCTCCCTCCCCCTCTCTCTAAAAATGAATAAAACCTTTAAAAAAAAAAAAAAAAGAAAGAAAATGGGCAAAAGACATGAACAGACATTTCAATTATAAAGAGATACAGATGGCAAATAAACACATGAAAAAATGTTGAACTTCATTAAACCTCAGGGGAATGCAAATTAAAACCACAATGAAATATCACTACACATTATCAGGATAGCTAAAATTAAAAAGTCTCGATTGTAAAAGCTTGTGAGGATATAGAGAAACTGGATCACTCCTATATTGCTGGTAGGACTACAAAATAAAACAGTACAGCCAGTTGGAAAACAGTTTGGCAGTTTCTTATAAAACTAAACGTGCATCTACCTACCATCTGATCCAGCAATTACACACTTGGACATTTATCCCAGAGAATTGAGACTTACATTCATACAAAAACCTGTTCACGAATGTTTATAGAAACCTTATTCGTAATAGGCAAAACCTGGAATCAGCCTAGATGCCCTCCAACAGATTAATGGACAGATAAATTGTGTCCATACTCAGTGATGTAAAGAATGAACTATTGATAACTGGACAGCTTGGGCAGATCTCCAGGGAATTATACTGAGTGAAAAAGGCCAGTCCCAAAAGGTACTCCATCATTCCATTTATGTAACATCTTTTTAAACGACAGAATTTTAGAAACGGAAGAAAGATGGATGTCAGGGGCTGAGGTGGGGCGGGGTGGGGTGGGGTGGGCAAGAAGAAGGTAATTGTGCTTTAAAGGGGCAACATGAGGTGGTTTCTTGTGGTATTGGAATATTTAGTATCTTGACCCTGGTAGTAGATACATGATCCTACATGGGTGATCAAATTGTTAAACTTAAAAAACACACATACGTGTACACAAATGAGTATTAGTAAAACCAGGGAAATCTGAATAAGATTGGTGGATTATAGCCATGCCAACAAACTGGTTATAAAATTATACCATAATTTTGCAAAATATTACCATTAAAGAAATCTGGATATTCTCTGCTATTATTTCTTAAAACTTTGTAAATCTACAATTATCAATAAAAAATTACAATTTGAAAAGTTGTGTAAATACCTAGATGCCATGGTCAATAGCAATAGGGCTGATTTTCCAATTGCTTAGAAGAATGAATGAGCATACACAAAAGAAAAGAAAGGAATTTGAGGGCAACTAAAAAACAACAACAACAACAAGAGAGAAGCTGTCAGATATGCCTGACAGCACCTCTGAATTTTGGAAGCATAAGTAACATACTAAGTTATTAAAATAACCTAAATTCCCTCTTCCTGTTTTGTCTATATTCTATTTCTGACTCTTAGAACCACAGGTCTATCTGTGGTACACAGGTATTGAGTTCTAAATGCATCTGGATCTAATTTGATGCAATCCTCTTCATTTCAAGATGGGTATATCTTAATCCCCTGACTTTCAGTGTACAACTCAAGCAGTTTTAAACATTTCTGGCAATGATTAATTTACTTTTGATTTGTCACGTGCAATCCTGCAATTTTAGGTTTCCCTGCCAATCTTTTGACTTTGTGCTTCTTGACGTAAGTGGTTTACCTTGAAAACTGTCCAGTGTTTCATTAATGTATCCATATAAGGCATGATCAAAAAGCGGTGCCTCCTAATTTTCATCTTCCTTGTTCAGTCATCCGCCAAAAATTATTCTTCCATGTCCCTGAATCTCCTTTTTCTACGGCTGAAATTGCATCGAAGGGCAATGGTCAGATGCTAATTAGAAATAGCTTTATAACAAAGTGACTCCCCACCCCAGTTGCCTCTTTTAAAATATCAGGTGCTAGACCCTACCTCATGCTTAATAATAATAACAACCATTCCATTAACAACACTGCGAGTTAAATGACTGTTGTCCTAATTTTATAGATGAAGAGGCTGAGGTACAGAAGGTAAGTGCCATGCCCACAGACAGGCATAGTACACTGAGAGCTTGAATTTGAATCTGAACTCCTGACCTCTAAGCCTCTTATGCTTCCTGAATCAGTCTCTACCCCATTGGTGTATGAGTCTCTTATTTCACAAGCAAACTGGTTGGCATGCTGCCTGGCTTTGGGATCCCCCCACCCCCCACCCCACCCAAAAAAGCTGTTTTGCTGGAGATGCTCACCAGCTGAGGGAGGGGCCTGTGCTCAGCCAGCAGCTAACAGCCTACTGCCGGCTGCCCTGGTTGTCCTGGACCAGGTGCCATCTGCTGTGGTTATGGGTTTTACATACATTTCCCCTTACAGAAGCCCTTCAGGGAAATATTATCATCCTTAGTTTACAGCTGAAGAAACTGAGGCTTAGATGAAAAACCAGCCAACAGTCCAGTCCCCTGTCACTCTCAGCTGGTAAGTGGCAGAGGTAGGATTTAAACTCAAACACCAACATTGCCTCTTCCATGTGGGGCCAGCAGTCCATCTCGAGCAACTGGCCAGAGCACCTGCTCTGAGGTATTAGCAAGTAAGTGTCCCCAGAGGTGCTTTGTAACCTTCCAAGGAGAACCACAAATGGGACTCGCTTTCAAGATTCCAGGGAAAAATGGTCATGGTAGAGCTTCAGGTGCTGTGATAAAGCTACAGGAGAGATACGCAAGGAGGTCTAGTCAGTACCTCTCAGATGATGGTACCTGGGTGGGAGAGCCCAAGGGCACCCTCCCACACCAGCCCACCCCACAAAGCGACCTTGTAGTGAGTTAGCGCTCTCTCAGTCTTCCTGCGGTCCATAGAGTCAGTCCTCGCTCCTTTTCCTTCTTTGGATCTACCATGAAACTTGGCCATGTGCCATAGAGCATGGAGGAGGTTTGTAAAAACTGTTCTGGGTATGATTGTTAATGTTTGCCTAGTTTAAATAAAACACTGTTCATTGTATTGTATATACATACTGATAAAAGCTCATTAACTGCATAATGCCTTCATGGTCCCTGGCCTAAAATGTAGAATATGCTCAATAATAATTATTAAAATCAATCCATCAAAAGCTAATGGCTAAATAGGGATACTAAGAAGTAAGAGGCATTATTTGGATCCATGTAAAACTGCCATGGGATTCATAAAAATAATTGGCCAATTTTGACACAGGACAGAGAGCCTGAGGTAGAAATAAAAAATCTCACGCAGACCAGATCACAGATTTGTGATGTTCATTTACTATAAGGGTTTGCCTAATTATACCAGAGTCTCAGTTCGATTGGTCTTTAGCTTCTCCCGGCATCACCAGAGGCACAGTCACTAATCTGAATGGGGAGTGATTTAGATTCTTAAATCAACCTTGGGCCCCTTGCATGGACTTTGTCTTCAGCTCACTGTAATATTTTAACCATTTCAAAGTCTTTCTGGTTGGGTCTTTGCCTAATTTAGTGAAGCCTCTGTTGCTGTTTTTTGTTTTGTTTTGTTTTGTTTTTTAAAAGAACTTGTTTCTCCCTGACCAGTGAGGCCTAGTGGGTGAGGCATTATCCTGAAAACCAAAAGGTTGCTGGTTCGATTCCTGGGCAGGGCACATTCTGGGCTTTGGGTTCAGTCCCCTGTTGGGGCACAAATGAGAAGGCAACCCATCAATGTTTCTCTTCCTCTGTCTAAAAATAAATAAATAATTTTTTGAAAGCTTGTTTCAGTTTGACTGTATCAGAGAACTGAGTATGTCTTTATATAACTGAATAATAAATGACATTTACATGACTAATTTTTTATTAGTTTAAAATGAACTTCAAGGTTCACAGTTTTTTCCTCATTCTTCAGGGACTTATATTTGATGACTCGTGAATTCTTGGATACTTATCTGTCTTTTAAATCACACTAGTGCTTTTAAGACATAAGAAAAAGAACATATCATTGTTGAGAGTGGAAAAAGAAAGTCTTTTATTTTACTCACTAATCCAAAACAGGAATATAGAGTTAGTTTTTTTTGTTGTTGTTGTTGTTTTTTTTTTAAATTTTATTGTTGTTATATTACATCCATCCCTTTTTTGCTCCCCTCTGTCCCCCTCCCCACCCACCCTTTGCCCCCAAAGTCAATCCCACCTGTTGTCCATGTCCATGGTTCCTTTATACTAGGTTCTTGTCTAAACTGCTCCCCTTCTTTGCCTCTGCCTCCCCCCTCCCCCTAACCCCTTTCCCCCTGACCACTTCAGACCTATTCCTTGTATTCATACACTTGGTTCTGTTTTGCTTGTTGTTAGTTTTGCTCATTATTGTCCCGTAGTGGGTGAGATCATATGATACCTGTCCTTCACTAACTGGCTTATTTCACTAAGCATAATACTCTCCAGTTCCATCCATGTTGTTGCAAAGGGTACAAGTTCCTTCTTTCTTTCTGCTATATAGAATTCCATTGTGTAAATGTACCAAAGTTTTTTGATCCAATCATCCACCGATGGGCACTTAGGCTGTTTCCAGCACCTGGCTATTGTAAATAGTGCCGCTATGAACATAGG
>PVIW01010671.1:0-24531 GCA_004026585.1 Noctilio leporinus
CGGGGTAGGGGGGAGGGAGAGGTAGAGGCAAAGATGGGGAGCAGCTTAGACAAGAACCTAGTATAAAGGAACCATGGACATGGACAACAGGTGGGATTGACTTTGGGGGGAATGGGTGGGTGGGTGGGGGGACAGAGGGGAGCAAAAAGGGGATGGATGTAATACAACAACAATAAAATTAAAAAAAAAAAAAAAAACATCCGGTGTGTTGTCTATAGTAATTCCCTGTTGTGGTTCATGCCCCATTGTTCCCTTCTCAGAATGATCTAAATGAGAAAAGAGAATCATCAATGTTTCAGTCTGAAATTGCTCCAAGATCAGTGTTTCAAAGTCAGAATCATTTTTTCAACTATGTTAGATGTTATCAATTATATTTTAATATTTTAGTTACTCCTGTTCCTAATTTAATGTCACATGAATATATGTAATAGAGACAGTTTAAAGAGGTGGATCTCAAACTTGGCTGCTCATTTCTTCCCTTTCTTTAAAATTGTTGTTCTATTACAGTTGTTCCATCTCCCCCATTGCTCTCCCCTGCCCCACCCACCTCATCCCCTCTGCTAGTCAATCCCCACCCTGTTGTCCATGTCCATGTCCATGGGTCATTCACACTAGCTCCTGGACTATAAACCCTTTCCCTGCTTTTCCCCCTTTTCCCTCTGGTCACTGTCAGCCTGTTCCTTGTTTCCATGCCAGTGGTTCTATTTTGCTTGTTTCTTTGTTTTGCTCAATACCACCCTGTATGCTCCCCTCCCCTCGATCTCATCTTGGCTGCTCATTAAGATTACCTGAGAAATTTAAAAAATACTGACACCCAGGCCATACATCAGACCAATTAAATCAGGGTATTTTAGGGCAAGAGCTGGGCACCAATATCTTTTATTGCTCCCCATGCAATTCCAACATGCATCCAACATTGCAAACTATCAGTCAAGGGGCTGTGTCATTCTCTACATGCTCCGCTGTGATAAAAATATACTTCTGCCTTTGCAGCTATTGCAGAAGGATTTTCTCTGGGAGGAAACTCTAAATCACATTTGTAACCTCAACGACTGGCAAGTTGAGTTTCTCAGATCATCCTCTTAACAAATACACTTCAGGAAGAAGGCAGGAACTTCACATAGGCACTTCTTTAAAGTCTGAATGAACAGAATGAAACAGTCAGTCTCTAAGTATGGTCCTTGGACCTTCAACATCAGCATCACCTGGGGACTTGTTAGAAAAGTAGAACCTTGAGCTTCTCCCTGCAATCAGAAACTCTGGGATTAGCCCCACTATTTTTAATAAGCCCTACACATGATTCTGATGCATGCTCAATTGGACTATCACTAAATAAGTAGAAATAGTAATTAAGTAAAGTTGAATTGACTAAAATCACATTTCAAATGAATCAAACAAAATAATTGTGCTATAGATTTCCCAGCTCTGGAGATAAGTTCTGAGGAAAGACATATTCTGATTATTCAACTTTTTTTCTTTTTCACTCCATTGAAAAATATTTTAAATTAGGAATGAAATAAAGAATAGAAAATGAGGCTTTGTCTTCCAAAATGTAGGAGACCGATGAAGAGACGTGATGCTAAGTATATGACAACAATGTAACAACTTTAATAAACTATGGGATGTTGTAGTAACAGGAACCATATGATAAATTGCCTGCCAGAGTTTTAGGATGACCTCAAGTTTGAAACACCTAAGGAAGCCCACTCAGGTAGTGTAGAAGTCACCAGCATCACACGCATGGAAAGTCCCCTTCCTAATTGCTCAATAATGACCCCTGAGGGTCACTTTTCTCTTATCCTATGCCAGAGGCCACACTATGCAGATGGGATTTCTTCCACATTAGTCACTGGAAGACATAAACAACCAGAAATATGTCTGCCTAATTTTCATCCTGATAGGGGACACAGAGGGGGAGGGTAAAAAAATGTAATTTCAAATGGAGGAAGAAGATAAGGAGAATGTGGTCTAGAAGATGGGAGCAGGTATGAGTCAGAGGAAAACAAAGCAGATAGAATTGATCACATCTGGAAAAGAAAATACTGTTTCCAACAAATTTAAACCACTCCATAGGGAAACATTATTGTGTAATCGGATAATGACTTAAATATTAGGTAAACAAGAACCAGGAAATGTGTTGACAACTTGCTCTGTGCAGGCAGTATTTAAGAGGCCTTGGGACAAGGAGATTCCCAGACTCAACAACCTCACTCTTCTGGAAACTCACCCAGACCTTCAAACCTCTGACACCATGGTCAGCTCCTGTTGTGGCTCCGTCTGCTCTGGCCAGGGCTGTGGCCAAGGCTGCTGCCGCCCCTGCTGCTGCGTTTCTAGCTGCTGCCGCCCCACTTGCTGCATCTCCAGCTGCTGCCGCCCCACCTGCTGTGGCTCCAGCTGCTGTGGTAGCAGCTGCTGCCGCCCCACCTGCTGCATCTCCAGCTGCTGCCGCCCCAGCTGCTGTGGCTCCAGCTGCTGCCGCCCCAGCTGCTGCATTTCTAGCTGCTGCCGCCCCTCTTGCTGTGGCTCCAGCTGCTGTGGCTCCAGCTGCTGCCGCCCCTGCTGCCGCCCCTGCTGCTGCCCCTGCTGCTGCATCCGCCCTGCCTGCGGCCAGGTCTCCTGCTGCACCAATTGCTATCACCCAACCTGTGTCATCTCCACCTGCCCCCGCCCCATGTGCTGTGCCATCTGTGACTGCTGAATCTTTCTCTACAATCCTTGTCACAACATGGCTGCCCTCACAAGTCATACAAAATGAGTTGGAGCCAGCCAGTGACTGGAAAATGAACTATTAGCTGCCAACACTTCTTCTAATTTGGCATTCAGAGTTCGTGTTCAGCAATAGGAAATGGCAAATGAAAACACGCTTGTCAAATGATTTTAACCCAGGCCCAGATGCATCTATTTTTAGACGAACAAAGTCTCGTTCTAAATGTGACAAGTTCATATAACATTGTTTCCCTATGTTCTTAATAAACAGCTATTTTCCCTGATATTGAAATCTTCTGATTTGTTACAGATTTGGCATGTGTATATGTGTGCATGTGTGTGCAGGTGTGTATTTACCTATCACTTCATACCAAAAATGTCGAATCGAATGTAGGAGAGCAAGTTCAAGTTACTTATAGTGGAATTGAGATTCCAGTGGGGGACATTCACTGCATTACATGGGCAAAGTTATTTAATATTTTTAAGCCTCAGTTTTTTCTCCTTGAAATGGGGATAATGCATTATGTTCTTCAAATGTTCAAAGACATAATCCACGTAATACACTTTGTACAGAGTGGGGAGCATAATGTAAGCTCTCAATCATTATCATTTTACTGTTACTGCTATTGAAACACTCCCCTCATTTAGATTCCTACCTTAGCATCTTGTTCTCTTGGACAGAATGGCAGAGACAGTTTGTGTAATTGTTTCACTGTCCTCTATAACTCAAAATTAAGTTTTGGTATATGTCTCAAATGTCCCTTAAAAACTCCAGTGAGTTGAACATCATAAAGACACCTAAATTTCATTTGACTCTATTTCTACTTCCAACATGTTCCATTATTGGTTGTGTAAATTTTGGTTGTTTTACTTAGCTCAAGTATTTTTTTCTCCCTCTTTTCCTCCATCTCTGCTCCATCCTTCCCTTCCTTCCTCATTTCTTCTCTAAACAATAAACTTGCTCTCAGAATACTAAATGTAACCTTCTAAGTTCAGATTTCTGGAAATGGATAAAGTCTATAGCAACTTTTCCACAAAATTTTTAACTTTGTGTGAATAGATGCTCAAAATGTTAGTATTTTAAGACTGAACACTTTCATAATTTTAGCTTCTCATCTTACAGAGGTTTCCTTCTTCTTGATAGTCTTACTTAAGAGCACAATGTGCAGGATATTTCTTTGCGATTCAATTTTCTTATCACCAAAACTGCTGTGACTCCAGCTACTGCTGCCCTTGCTGCTGTCCCCACCCAGTCTCTGGCCAGGCCTCCTGCCATATGACTTGCTATTGCCCTACCTGTGCCATCTCCACCTGGCCCTGTCCCACATGCAGTGCCTCCTTTTGCTGCCAGCTCCCTGCTCTGTAACCAATATCTCCATTTACCTCTGTCTTCATGGATGTAGACCCTCCTTTTGGTGCCAACCAGTAGGACCCATGGAATGGGGTTGGTGTCGCTGAACTGAACGGGGCCTCATAATTCCAATGAGGTGACAGGCCATGTTACTGAAGATGGACATGGCCTGGAGCACTTACACAGGGACAGATTTTACCCTTCAACTGACAATTGGTGAAATCATTCTCCTAACTTTCTTATTCTTGGACATTTTCATAATCTGATATATTTCTCTACCATATTAAAGTTGCACTTCTTTGCATTAAAAATGCAGTGTACGTATTGCTCCATTAAGGTTTTGTCTTTAGTTATGAGACAAATGCACCTGAGCGGCACCTGCAAGATGTACAACAGGGTCCTGTTGCTTCTCAATGAAAGTCAGTTTCCTTATTCACTGCCTACTTCTTTCCTAGGTGCCACCTTATTTTATGGGCAAATCACAACCTACAAATCTGTCCTGGGAACAGAACAAAGCAAGTAAAAACTAGAAGTTTGGAGGACTCCACGGTTACAAAAGCAAAAAGTATACACTACATGGTTCATGCATCACACCAGCTACCATAGCTGTGCAGTGTGCTGCACACCCCATCTGCAAGTTTGTATTCAGACTTGTCCCCAGTGGTCTGCATGTCACCCATGAAGGAAATCAAGTGTGTCCTGATTCTGCCCCTACTTACAACAGGGCTTCAACTGCACCTCATTCTTTCTTTTGATAGGAAAGTTTCAAAGCCACATGCATTGAGGGGCCAGACAGGTCACCTAGATGAGTGATGTAGGTTGTTAATATGACAACATGTTTGGTGGAAAGAGGCAAACTGTAGCTAGCATGATCGCATCAGAGGGTACTATGGAGCTTCTGTCCATTGTTTCCGTGTGGAAATGGGGGTCCAGTGTTTTCACTGAAAAGTACATTTGCTTTCATTGACCCTTCCAAGTGTCAGTTCTTCATTCATTTAGGCAAAATCATTCATTGAGCACTTGGTATGTGGGAGACACTGTTAAAGGTAACAGTGGGGACAATACACTCTGCATTAATGCAACAGACATTTTACACACACACACATATAATGTAGAACTAAGAATGAATGACGAACATGAGAGAGGCATTAATGTAATGCCTACATACTGACCACATAAAGTGCAGTTATCAAAAAAATGGAGTAAAGGAAGAGAGAATACATAAAGTAGAAAAATTTTGCCAATTGCCTGTGGATCTCAACTGTGAGTTCAAATCTGATGCTGAAGCAGGTGATGAAGTGAATAGAAAATTTCAATATTTCTGAAAGTAGAGAATCAACTGATAGTAGCCAAAAATTTGAGCTCATTGGGTATTATATAAAAATAGATATTTATACAAAGGAAACCTGTAGTACAAACGCAAATACTCCTAAATATCAAAAGATATACTGAGAGAGAGAATAAAACAAATAGTAAAAAATTAGATCCAGATCATTGTTTACTATACATTACATATCACTTTTTACTACATATACATATATATGTATACCACTATATATACAATAAATCACAGTCTCTTCACATTATACACAGTAACCCCAGTGATGAGTCTTTCCTCTTATTTTCTTATCAGCAAGCACACACACCTAACAATAGCATTTTTCCACATTAACATAAAAAGACTTAGCATTGTAATAGCCACCCTCTAAATATTATTATGGAGTCACACACAAAAAAGGGAGACAGTGGCAATGTAAAGACTGCTGCTACACAGCTCTTCTGTACCTGGCTGCTGCTGTTCTGTGTGTCGCCAGACCATCTGCTGTCAGCCCAATTCCTGCGTCTCTAGTGTCTGTCACCCCTCTTGATGTGGTTCCAGTGCTGTGGTTCCTACTGTCCCCACCCTTCTTGCTATAGTTCAATAGCTGCTATGGCTCCAGCCACTGCCTCCACCCAGTCTGTGGCCAGTCTCCTGCCACACCCCTTACTGCCACCCAACCTGCATCACTTCCACCTGCCTGGCCCTACACTGCTGAGCCCCTGTCCTGTGACTGCAATCTCTGCTTTTTCTGTCCTCCTAGATGCAAACCCTTCTTTTGTGCTGCTCATGAGTACATACAGGCTCATGGTGCTCAACTGAGTTGGGTGCCATGATTTTCATGAGCCCACAGCAGGCCCACTGACTCTGTGAGCACAGCCTGGTCTCAGTCCAAATTCCACTCCTTCCGGACCTCTCCCTCTCATGCTGTTACAGAGTGGGAGAAAGCCAAAATCTCCCACTCTGCAGTTTGAAAATGAGGGGTGGGGTGAGGCTCAGTGGACTAGCCTCTGTCGTTTGTGCGCCAAGAAAATAGGAGGGGCCTTACCTATCGTATAGTGATGAAAAGGCTTACACAATTCTGTCAGTGGTCAGGACCATTTACTGTACCCACTGCAACAAAAGCCATGATCAGGGATTTTGAAATAAAGTGGCAGCCACTAAGGGGTCTCAGGTTCTGGCTCTACTGGCTTGCCCTCTCTCTCCTGGACAACCCACATTCAGACACTTGGCCTCAGGAACAGAAAAGGACTCACCTGGTTTGGGGAGGGGCATGCAAAGGAGAAGAAGGGACACATGCAGCTTGCACAGAGATAGGGAATTATATGTGGTATAAGAGTTAGGGAGTGTGTGCAAGATCCTCCCCTAATTGAGTACAGCAGCTGCCAGGAACTTTGAATTTATAGCTGGAATGCTAAGCTGTGAACCCTTGTGTTTCTGAAAAAATGATACCACTCGCTTATTTATTTTAAAACTGGCCTGATCTGGCAGGACTGTATATTTTGGGTGTTTTTAAAGGGAGCAGGACTTAACAAAATTGCACCTTTCATATAAATTTGTGCAATCTTCAAATAAACCAAAATACCTTTCCTTTTCACCAAACTCCTGTTATTAAGAGCTTTGCTGGTGGCAAGCAAAAATGGGCCCATTAAAAACTGAGGCTGACGGCTCAGTGGATAAGGCACTGGCCTGCGAACCCAAAGGTTGCTGGTTCTGTTCCCAGTCAGGGCAACATAGCCAGGTTGCAAGCCAGGTCTCCAGCCAAGCCCGTAGCTGGAGGCAAGTGAAAGGCAACCATAAATTGATGTCTCTTTCCCTCTCTGCTTCCCTCCTTTCCCCTCTCTCTGAAAATAATAAATATAATTTTTAAAAAACTGAGGACCCCTCTGCAAGGGTTCTGTTAGAATCCATATGTGAATTTGCTTATGACATAGCAACTGTTGTACTGGCTGATTCTCCCCAAATTCTCCTTCTTAACTTTTGAGCACAAGATCATCAACTTCAAGGGAATGACCTTGGATTTCAGTATTTCTACATTACAGATTTTTATGTCTTTCTCTCTCTAAATTGTCCCACAAAGCTTTTCCTTTATAATTCTTATTCCCCCAAAATTTCCTGTTATACCTCTGTGCCCAAAAAACCCACCACTTTCTGTCTGGAAAATTCAATGTAGTAGTACTCTTCTTTAAGATGTTCTGTGCAGCCTAAACAATTATATTTCACCTACACTTGTAGGACAGACAATGTGACTTTGCCAGTTTTACCAGAGAGGTTGATCAACCCTAGTCAGAGCTTAAGTTTCACTGGCGGTCTCTTTAGTAATTAGAAAAATACCTCAGGTATTCTCAAGAATTCATGGGTAGCCCTTGCTGGTGGCACTGGATAAGGTGCTGACCTGCAAACCCAAAGGTTGCCGGTTCAATTCCCAGCCAGGGCAACATAACCAGGTTGCAAGCCAGGTCTCCAGCCAGGTCTGTAGCTGGAGGCAGGTGAAAGGCAACCATACATTGATGTTTCTCTCCCTCTTTCCCTTCCCCCTTCTCTGAAAAATAATAAAATCTTAAAAAAAAAAAAAAACAGAATTCATGGGTAAAAGTCAGTGAAAAACTTTCTAGGATACAATTAAGTCTGATCCTTTCAAGACTTGCTTAGAAGCCTGGAACATTTACTCTAGGGGAAAATTTATTCCACTTCTTTCCTTCCCCCTTTTTATCGAATGTATTGGGGTGATATTGGTTAACAAAATTACAGGTTTCAGGTACACAGTTCTGCAACACATCACCTGTACAGTGTATTGTGTGCCCCACTTTTGATGCAATACTCTTTGGAGTACTCTAACCAATAAACTCACAAATTACAAGATTTTTCATTCCAGCTCATGAGAACATGAACTACTTTTGGCCCTATGTCAGCTCCAAGGATTGTTTCTTCTGCTTTTTATGGGGTTGTGTGGGGCAGGGGGCATCTTTCTCTGTTCTTGGGTAGTTTCTCTGGGGTTCTCTGTGCAACTTTGTCCTTTCTGATGCTCTAGTTCTAGTTCCTGGCATCTTTTGTCCCTGCTCCATCTCCCCCAGCCACGGTGATGACCAGGTTCTCCCTGGTTGTCCTTCCCAGAGCTGCACCCTGGAAGCTCTCCTCAAGCTGTAAATGGGGACAAGACCTAGGGATCACCTCATTTATTTCCCCTCTCTAAGGCCCCAGCATTCTGCCCTGCCTGGAAGCCTATGCCTAAAACCACTGTTTCATTTATTTTCAGGGTTTTTAAAAACAATTTTTTAAAGTTGTTTCAGGCAGGAGGGTAAACCCAGTCCTTGTTGCTCCATCTTGGCTGGATACATCAGTTCCTCTTTCTTGTTTTCTCATCTCCCCCTTCTCTAGTCTTCCATTATTAAAAAAATAATAATGTAATGTAGACAAATATATTTTCTGTATTTGTTTCCTTGGTACTTTAGACACATTGTAGAACACTGTACATGCTTTTCCCTACCTGCTTTATCATCTAAATAATAAATCATGGAGATTACTTCATAGGAGCATATAAAGATACTCCTTATTCCTTTTTACAGCTGCACATTACTCCATTATGTGAAGGAACTATAGCTTATTCACCAGTATCTTATTGAAGGACATTCAAATTGTACCTAGTGTTTTTTGTTTATTTGTTTAGTTGATGTTCTGTTTTGTTTTTACAAATAGCATTGCTATGAATAATGCTGCTGGCTATTGTTAAATCTTCATGAGAAAAACCTGAGGATGCCTGTTTTTACATAGTCTCACTACCAGAGAAAGTTGTCAAATTTTGAATTTTTGACATCTGACAGATGAGAAGTCATATCACATATTTTCATTTCATGGTAGAGAAAGATTTACATTTTATTTTATCATCAGAATTTTGGACTTTTTTTCTAATCTAATAGTAGAAGTGCTTTATATATTAAGGTTATTAGCTCTTTGTCTAGGTATCACTTACAAGTATTTAAAAAGTTTAACTAGTTGTGTTTTTACTTTATTATAGTGAGTTTTTACAATGTATCTTATTATAAATATCTTTTTATCTTCAGAATTTGGCTGCAAATTGTGTTGCAGTTGAAAAATTGAATTGGAAAAATATTAATTATGAGTCCTCTTTAATAATGAGGTCTCTTATACCTCTACTGCCCATTTTGTGAGTGATCCTGATTGATTCTCTTTGAAATACCTAATATGTTCATTACTACCCTCACTGTCCTCAACCCAGACAGGCGTTCATCTCTCATCCTATTCTTTAATCACATCTAACTTTCTTTCCTCTTCCTGTCAAATACTATTGGCAAACCCTAGATATTTGCTCATACACCTTCTCCCAACTTTGTGATAATATGATCTCCACTCTTTCTGTATAAATTTAAAAATATCCTTAAATTCTCCTCATTTAATCAATGGTGTGTGATTTTTCTTTACTCTCCTACACATATCATCTAGAAGAGTCACTTATTCTGTCAGAAGCCAAAATGTACCCCTTTTAATCTGTCCCCACTGTCTGAATGCTCTTTCTTCTCTGCCCCATCCATGTAGATTATCTACAGTAGTTAAAGAGTGAATAAATGCCTCATGTTTTCAATAAATTCTACACTCACTCAATTAATATTCACTCAGGGCAATTGCTTGGTACCATATTTATAAATATGAATAAGACAGTCTCTAACTTTATGGGGTCTAAAGGAGGATTAAAATGGAGCTATAAACCAATTAATAAAAACATGTGATATCCTAGGCCACAAGCATATCTTGTAGCGAAAAGAAGGTAAGGACTCATTTTGAATGTGGTAGATGTCAAAACAGATATTAGTTACAAATGAGCTGGTATCTGGACTGTGCATTTAATTACGAGCAAGAGTGTGCCAAGGTGACAGGAGGGATGAGGGTTTCATTGTGCATATTTACACAATGAAACAGCATGAGAAAGGACATGGGATTGCTATTCTTTATACCTTCCAGGAAAAGGGGAGATAACCACATTTCCTAATGACTGTGCAATTTAAATGTATCTGCATTTCAATTACCTCATGTCGAAGGAATTAAGAAAAAATTGTTTCTGCCTCATAAAGTCCTTGTGAAGTGTAAAGGAAATAACAATTATAGGAAAAAAAATTACTGATATGCAGTAAGCACTCAAAAATAGTAACCATTAGTAGTATCTCATTGCATAAAGAAGTGTGCAGATTTAAATACATAATTGTTATTTTGTTTACTAATTACATAGTGCTCTAAGTCAGTGATTTTCAACTAGTGTGCCCTAAGAATTTTTAAAACATTCAATACCTGACTATTTAGTCAAGGGTACTGACTCCTTTTCCCTTAGACTGTCAAATAAGAAAATGACAGCAGACAACACAACAATAGCCATCTGGTGTGAAAGAATCAAAATTATACTGATTTTATTTTGTTAGATCAGCAAAATATATATACTTTCTTAGTGTGCTGCAAAATTTTAGTAATTAGTTTATGTGTGCCATGACATGAAAAAAGTTGAAAATGTCTGCTTTAAACAGTTGCTATATATGGGTTTATTTGTCTTAATTTAAATGCCTGGGGAACAGAGATTAAAGCTTAATCCCTTATATCTCAAATATACAGAAAGGCAATAGCTCAGACTATAAGAAAATATATTTCGCTCTGGCTGGTGGCCTAGTGGATAAGGTGCCAGCCTGCGAACCCAAAGGTCACTGGTTCAACCCCAGCCAGGGCACATAACCAGGTTGCAAGCCAGGTCCGTAGCTGGAGGCAGGTGAAAGGCAACCATACATCGATGTCTCTGTCCATCTCTGCTTCTCTCCCTTCCCTTCTCTCTAAAAATAATAAAATAAAATCTTAAAAAAAATCTATATATATTTCAGTAACACTTCAATTATACACATTACATGTTGTATGTTCATCTAACAAAATAAGATAAAAAATGCTCCTTTATAACATCCTAATCTCTGAAGATCATGTCACTAATAACTTAACAATTAAAAAAAAATTTTTTTTTTGCTATTTAAAAGTAGTGATTCATGGTGGCTGTACCAGTCTACCTTCCTATCATCAGTGAATGAGGGTTCCCCTTTCTCCACAATCTCTCCAATACTTGTTATCATAGACGCTTGGATAAGAAGATGTAGTACATATATATAAAATGGAATACCACTCAGTCATATAAAGGTGGAATTTGTGACAACACGAATGGACCTGGAGAATATTATGCTAAGCAAAATAAGTCAGAAAAAGCTTATAACTATACGATTTCATTCATATGTGGGGAATATAACTGAAACTCATAGACACAGACAATAGTATAGTGGTTCCCAGAGGAAAGAGGGGAGGTAGTTAGAGGGAGTGTAAAGAGGTCCAAACATTTGGTGATGGAAGATGAATTGGCTTTGACTGGTGGACACGCAGTGCAATACAGATCATGTGTCATAAAAATGTACACTTGAAACCTAATATGATCCTATTAACCAATGTAAACCCAATACATTTAATGAATAAAAGTAGTGAATCACTGCATTATAAGTGTTTCAAATTAAATAGATTCAATAACAAAAAAAAAAACAGATAGAAACTTTATTAGGCTCTTTAACACTTCAGTGAGAATCCATGAAAAACAAGAGAATCCTCACTGCACACAAATAATTAGCCTCCCCATTCCAAGATGGGCCTTCCATCCTATTTTACTACCAGCATTTGATCTGACTTGCTCTTTGACAGCAGAGAAGATTTTATCACAATAAAATCCATTCTCAACATACTATTCTAGCGTCTAATAGAAAAATGAAAAATTAACACTTGTGAAATCCAATGAAACAATGTCATGTAATGGGTCTACTTGAGAAGACACATCAGACAAAGAAATATGGGAGCTGATTCACCTCGCCTTAAGCATACCAGATAGTTTAGCTCATAATGCAACAGGAAAAGGAAATAATGCCATCCCTATAAATAGAAATACTTACCAGATAAACACAATTATCTAAATTCACTAAAATTCACTGATTTGCAGGTAGGATAAACAACAAGAGTCCTGCACATGGTCAGAGCAGCCCGCTGCAGGATATAAAAGCAGCAGTGCGCAAGGAGAGATCACACTCGAGAAACTCACTCTCCTGGAAACTCACCCAGAACCTCCACCCTCCGACACCATGGTCAACTCTTGTGGCTCCGTCTGCTCTGGCCAGGGCTGTGGCCAAGGCTGCTGCCAGACCACCTGCTGCCAGACCACCTGCTGCCGCCCCACCTGCTGTGGCTCCAGCTGCTGTGGCTCTGGATGCTGCCGCCCCAGCTGCTGCATCTCCAGCTGCTGCCGCCCCTCTTGCTGTGGCTCCAGCTGCTGTGGTAGCAGCTGCTGCCGCCCCACCTGCTGCATCTCCAGCTGCTGCCGCCCCTCTTGCTGTGGCTCCAGCTGCTGTGGCTCCAGCTGCTGCCGCCCCTGCTGCCGCCCCTGCTGCTGCCCCAGCTGCTGCATCCGCCCTGCCTGCGGCCAGGTCTCCTGCTGCACCAATTGCTATCGCCCAACCTGTGTCATCTCCACCTGCCCCCGCCCCATGTGCTGTGCCATCTGTGACTGCTGAATCTCTGCTTTGAACACACCACTTTCTCCTTTCCTCCCGCCCCACAGATGCACATCCTCTTTTTCAAAAATGTGTAACCGATCCCTAGCAAACCCCAGTCCTGCTAATTCTCTGTCCACATTCTAACTTCTGTCCAAACTTTCTCCCTTCTTCATTCAGAATCTCCTAATAAATTAAGTTTCCCCAACATCACTTCCTTCACCTTCAGGACATGCGTCCTTCACGTTTAAGGAATTTGAAGACTGCATCCATCACCCGTGGGGCCATGGCTTTTAACTTCTTTGACATCGAAATCCAAAGAAGTCTTTTTCTTGCACTCCTTTGCAAAGAGTTTCTTATATCTTGTTATTTCTACATACCAAAATAAATCTCTTTGTCCTAACGTTGAAAATGGAATGTGATTGTTAAGTTTCTCTTTTTAAAAAAGGTTTTACGTGCGGGTCCCAGGTAATTGTATTTTGCCTATACTTATTGCAAAGACAGCATGGGTTAGTCCACTTCCAACAGCGGTCAAATGACACCAGCTTTCTCTAGAAAGCCTTGCTAGTCTTAGCCAACTCAACTAATCATTGTCTAGTCTCCAGGGGAAAAAATGTAATTAAAGTCAGGTTGCATCCATGAATATAAAAAGGGGAAAGTTATAATTCATGATCTTTTAAAACTCTGATTTCCAGGTTTTTTAACAAGTAAAATGCAGCAAGTAAGTAAGTAAATAAATAAATAAGGTTTCCCTCAAGTGTAACTAATCATAGTTCCTTCAGAATATTCCCTCCTCTTTTCTCCATCAATCAAAAGTTATGTATTTCTGAAGGGCCATTATATGCCCCGTGTCATCAAAAAGCTTCATTTAGTCAACAAACATTTATCACTAGTGTCCTCTGTCTCAGCCTGTTCTGAGCAGAGTGGAACAAAGGAAACACCATGGCTCATTTTGTAAGGGCATCTTCCTTGCAACTAGGGGAATGGTGGTGGTAAATAATCTGACACAGGAGAGTGAGCTAAATTAGTAGCACAAGGCAGGGAAGAATTATCCATGCACATGGCAGTTTTTCCGAAACAACATCAGTAAGGAGGAAGCATTTCCGCTGCTTTTTTGTTTGTTTGTTTTATTTTGTTTTAAGATTTTATTTCTTACTTTTAGAGAGGGAGAAAGGGAGAAAGGGAGAGAG
Organism: Noctilio leporinus; assembly: GCA_004026585.1. Taxonomy (NCBI): domain Eukaryota; kingdom Metazoa; phylum Chordata; class Mammalia; order Chiroptera; family Noctilionidae; genus Noctilio; species Noctilio leporinus. The sequence goes on from PVIW01010671.1 coordinate 14,131, forward strand.
GGAGAGAAACATTGCCCTGGCTGGTAGTACAGTAGATAAGGCACCAGCCTGTGAACCCAGGGATCACTGGTTCGATTCCCCAGCCAGGGCACATAACCAGGCTGCAAGCCAGGTTTCCAGCCAGCTCTGTGGCTGGAGGCAGGTGAAAGGCAACCATGCATTGATGTTTCTCTCCCTCTCTGCCTCTCTCCCTTCCTCCCTCTCTGCAAATAATAAATAAAAAATCTTAAAAGAGGGAGAGAGAGAGAGAGAGAGAGAGAGAGAGAGAGAGGAGGGGAGAGAAAGAAACATCAATGTATGGTTGCCTTTTATCTGCCTCCAGCTAGGGACCTGGCTGGAAACCGGGCTTGCAACCTGGTTATGTGCCCTGGCTGGGAATCGAACTAGCGACCTTCGGGTTCGCAGGCCTGGACCTATCCACTGTGCCACCAGCCAGTGCACATGCTGGGTTTTTGACAGATGAACAGGAGTTTGCAGAGCTGACAAGAAAGGAAAAACATGCTGGGAAGCTAAAATAGCTCCAGCAAAGGCTGGCAAGTTTCATTCTTTACACCTTCCTCAGCTGCTCTCAGATTAAGACAAGCTTACTTTCAGCCTAATTTTATACATGTTTTTTTCTTTCAATTTCTCTATATTTCTTTTGCCTATTCCACTAAAAAAGTAACAAGACTATACAGTACTTTATAGGGTTGCACCGAAGATTAAAAACAAATATAAGATATTTATAATAATGCGTGATACATAGGGAATACTTCACAAATAATAAATGTTAATGTGTTCTCCACCTTTTGTGGAGGGTACATGGAACTTATTCACATATTGTATATTTTTATTTTAATTAGTTAATTGAAATAAATTCCATCCTTTTCATTGTTGCCAAACTGATTCCCATGCATGTTATTCAAATACCTACAGGAGAGGTGAGGGGTTATTTATTATATAACTATAGTACCCAAGAGAATGTCTTAGATACATGTGTGTTGTACATGCTGTTGAATTAACCCTAACCCCTGGTGACCCTTTGAATGAGCGACGTCCGCAATGTCCTATTTTTAACAACCCTTCTCTGCTCCCATAGACTCATGCCTGTGGCTTCTTATTTGGCGTCAATCCATCTTATATTTGGTCTTCCTCTTTCCTTGCTGCCTTCTATGTTTCTCAGCATTACTGTCTTTCCCAAAGAACCTTGCCTTCTCAACATGTGCCTGAAGTAAAGATAGCTTCAGTTTTGTTCTGGATCCATGGTATTTTGAAGGCCTAATAATTTAAAATATTGTTTGTACATAACAAATGTTTCTGTAATGAAATACCTATTTTGCAGGTTTAATAATCAAAAGATAAATGAAAAATTTCCCACTGGGAATGCCTACCTGAAAGACACACAGCAAAAATGGCTTTTACTATTTAAAAGGAGTGAGTCACTGTGAAGTACCTCAGCTGGAGACGGTGAAATAAGGTCTGACACAAGAGCTGGAAACATCCTTGGGGTCCAACTATCTCCCTGACCATCCAGGATGTCCACACAGATCAGTCATTCTCATTATGGGTGGGAGAACCTCCTTCCCAGGAGGTCATTCTTATTTCCTTCTAGCATTACTCCTCACCTTTGACAACCAAAGATAAATTAGCATTGTGAGGACCATTCACCATGATTTTCACAAAGCAATATACAGATAGGAGGAAATGTCATGTTCAAAAAAAAAAAAAAAGTCAGGTCATGTGACAAGTGCCTTGTAAAAGATACCGTATCTGCCAAAAACACAGGTGCACCCACAAAGAAAGAAATGTGATAAGCCTTTCGATTGGCGACTCACCAGAGAAGGGAAATGTGTCATTTCATCCATTTCAGAGTACTTAACTAGAAACACACAACTCTGCAATTAAATAATTAAGTTTTCTATCAGGGTAAATAATAACAAGGAAACAAGGACAAAGTGACAGCTCTTCAGGGGGTCTAAAGTGGGTGTGGGCCAAGGAGACATTCAAACTCAAGAACCCCTCTCTCCTGGAGACTCACCAGAACTTCCACCCATGGTCAACTCCCGTTGTGGCTCCGTCTGCTGTGGCCAGGGCTGTGGCCAAGGCTGCTGCTGCCCCAGCTGCTGCCAGGCCAGCTGCTGCCAGGCCACCTGCTGCAGGACCACCTGCTGCCGCCTCTCTTGCTTTATTTCTAGTTGCTGTCACCCCTGTTGTGGTTCTAACTGTTGTGGTTCCAGCTGCTGTGGCTCCAGCTGCTGCCGCCCCTGTTGCTGTCCCTCCTGCTGCCTCCGCCCAGTCTGTGGCCAGGTCTCCTGCCACATCACTTGTTATCGCCCTATCTGTGTCATCTCCACCTGCCCCGGCCCCATGTGCTGTGCCATCCCTTGCTGCTGAGCCCCCTTCTCAGTAACCCATTTACATCTGTCCCCACAGATGTAAACACTACTTTTGATGACCCTTAGGACACATAGAGTCTGGCTGACATCGTTCAATGGGCTGGGCTTCTGGATTCCAATAAGCTCACTGTCCCACCAACTCCATGAGCACATTCTGGTTCATTTTAAACTCTCTCCCTTGCTATCTTTTCCTTCTGATACTGGCCAACTATGTATTAATTTGCAATCCACCAGCTAAAAATTATCCCAGTCCTCTAAATGTCTCATTCTTCTTCATCACTTTGGGGCTCTAGATTATCCTTCCCACAAGGGGGACATTATCTACAGCCCCTCAGTGACACTAATTTGACACCCTCAGACCTGTGTCCAATCATACCCTCTTTTCTTCTAGAGTGAATTTCTTATGTTTGTTGTTCCTCTGCCCTTTAATAAACTTTTCTGCACCTAAGAATTCATTGGCATTACTCCCTATTGTTTTCATGATCATTTTACTCAATAACTAAGTAGATATAGAAAGAAAAACCCATGTTGAAATCACTTTGAAAATAAGTGCTGTATCAAGTAAGATAATTTAAGATATTATCAGATCAAAAGTGACATGTATATGCGCATGTAGTGACTCAATATCCTAAAATCAGGACATATTTAATTCATGTTTTTATAGATTATTTAAAACATATTGTATCCCTTTATACCACTGGCATTATTTTGCAGAAAAGAATAAACCAAATTTTCTGAGTGCATGCCAATGGAAGATGGAAAATCTCCTGTAAAGAATTTAAACACGCTCAATTCCTTTCATTAAAAAAAAACAAAAAACTTTTCAGAATTCATAATCACAAAGTGGGTTAAACCATATTTCTCATTGAGTTCTGCCAAGAAGAAATGCATATTTCATTATATATTTTTTTAAAAATATCTTTACTGAGATTTGACTGACATGAAAAAGCTGTATATATTTAATGAATATAAGTCATTGAGATATATTTCATTGTACTTTATTTCATTGTACTATGGATGGTGTGGTATGTTTCTGAGTGTAGCTTCTTGGGGTTTTTCTCATAATTCAAGCATCTTGTCAATTAATATTCCAACATGTATTGACTTTGGGAGAATGGAATTTCTTTTTAAAAAAATAACTTTTCTTTTTTATTATTTTCAGAGAGAGGGAAGGGAGGGAGGAAGAGAGGGAGAGACACACCAATGTCTGGTTGCCTCCTGCACGCCCCAACTGGGGACCTGGCCCAAAACCCAGGCATGTGCCCTGCATGGGAATTGAACCAGTAACCTTTCAGTTTGCAGGCCAACACTCAATCCACTAAGCCACACCAGCCAGGGCTGGAATTTCTTTTTAAGGACTTTTAAAAATGGGAATTCATTTATAGTTTTAAGTAGTTCTTAACTAGGGTTCACACTGACTTTGTGAACACAATGGTATTGAAGTGAGAATTTCATATAGGAGATTAAAGATCACCCAGTAAGCAAGCAAGCAATGTCAAGATTTGCTAACCCCCTTATTCAGAATCTGAAATTCCAACAGGTATAGATAGTATCAGAAACTAGTTTCCAAGAAAATGTTCTATAACTATCTATAAAAATATTCTAACAAAACATTTTAAAGTGAAAGCGATATCACAGCATCACACATTCTCAACCATTTAAACACTTTCCTTGCTGACCATGGCCACAAGGTGAGCTTAACCAGAGGGAATTCATGGGAAGTGGACACCCAGACCATAGTCTTCACAAGGGCAACTGTCCACATGGGTAGATTAAGTTGGATATACAAAGATCATCTAAGTTGCTTATTGCTGAATAACAACCACACCCAAACTCAATAGCTCAAAACAACAGTGATTTGTTATTTCTCACAGTTCTTTGCATTGACTGGGTATCCTTCTGATTCTTGCCTGGTCTTCCTTGTGCTCCTGCATTCATGTCAAAGTTCAACTGGGGCTGAAGGGCCCAAGATGTTCTCATTTACATGTGTGCTGGTCAGTGCTGCTTATCTACCTGGGGTACCTGGTTCCTCTCTACATGGCCTCTTATTCTCTGGTAGGCTCTACTGGCCTTCTTTGTGTAAGAGTAGTGATGTTCCAAGAGGGAAAAGGTGAAGCTTCAAGGCTTCTTGAGACTTAGACTGTAGCACTCACACAACTCACCCACCATGTTCTATTGGTCAGAATAATCCATAAGGCCAAACTAGAGACAAAGGGTAGAGAAACAGAATCTAAGTCTTTTTTTAATTTTAAGTTTTAAAAAAGATTTTATTCATTATTTTTAGAGAGAAAAGAAAGGAGGGAGGAAGAAAGGGAGAGAAACATCAATGTATGATTGCCTTTCACCTGCCTCCAGCTAAGGACCTGGCTGGAGACCTGGCTTGCAACTTGGGTATGTGCCCTGACTGGGAATCGAACCAACAATGCTTGGCCTTGCAGGCTGGTGCTCAATCCACTGAGCCACACCAGCTAGGCAGAATTTAAGTCGTGATAGAAAGAGCTATGAGACACTGCTGGCCAGGATGGGGCAAAGGCAGGATGAAGAAGTTCTGCTAAGCTAATATCAGCCCCAAGGATTCCTTTCTTTCTGTCTTACACTCATTTGAATACCAAATAAATGCATTTATGCAGGTATGTTGAATCTTCATGTCTACGAATTACAGCCTTTTTTATTTTTAAAGATTTTATTCATTGTTTTTCAGAGAGAAGGGCAGGGAGGGAGGAAGAAAGGGAGAGAGACATCAATGTATGGTTGCCTTTCACCTGCCTCCAGCTAAGGATCTGGCTGGAGACCTGGCTGGAGACCTGGTTATGTATCTTGGCTGGGAATCCAACCAGTGACCTTCAGGTTCACAGGTCAGTGCCAATCCACTGAGCCACCAGCCCGGGCTCATGTCTCTGAATGACAAACAGCAAGTTTTGGTTACAATTATTGGCAGAGGTGGGGCTACAGGTAGTGACAGTCCTTTATATGTAAGACAAGGGAAATAAGGAAAATGAGAACTTCCAGGTTGCAAAATGGCCCCAAGTAAGCACCTGACATCAGCTACTCACAGGTTGTGAGAGTTTCTTGTCAACTCTTTATAATGAAAGAGATGGTATAACCTCAACATACCTGAGATTTGATATGGTGAAAAAAAAGCAAAATAATAATAATAATATAAATAATAATATACAATAATATTTATTTTTATTATATATTATTACTTACTTACAAATAAAATTGTCAAGAGGCAGATAGGGCCACCATTTTTGCTTCTTTTTATCAACAAACTAAGTTTCTTCTGTGACTGAAACTTTACAGGAGAAACTACAAGAGACTAAGAAGGTAGAGTGTAATGTGATTCTCAAAAGACAGAGAATCTAGAACATCTCTTTAATTTAGGAGGAAGTAGTATTACAATTGGACAAATTCTCCAATCATCATCAAAGACGATCTTTGACTATGGCTTTAGTGAAATAATTATTATCCAATACCTTCCACCACCACCCACTCATTCAAAAAAGTGATTTGACTAAGGATTGTCGTGCAAAGGCATTGGGAACCACTATTTTTCCTGTCATCCAGAAGAACCATGAAGTTTCCAGGAGTTGCCAATCACATGGATGAAGAAGTGTAGAAAAGTCAGCTTTGTCATCATAACACCAAACAAACTAACAAGAGTAGAAGTCCTACTATTCAGACATAACTAAGACCTATAATTGGTTGGTTTATAAAAAATAAAATCACCTGGCTGGTGGCACAGTGGATAAGGTGCTGGCCTGAGAATTCAAAGGTCGCTGGTTCAATTCCCAGCCAGGACACATAACCAGGTTGCAAGCCAGGTCTCCAGCCAGGTCCGTAGCTGGAGGCAGGTGAAAGGCAACCATACATTGATGTCTCTCTTCCTCTCTGCCTCTCTCCCTTCCCCTCTCTCTATAAATAATAAAAACTTTAAAATATATATAAAAAATAAAATCATAGGATACTTCCACATCCAAGGAAAATAAAAGTCTTACAGTACATGCAATTCCTGAAGAATATCAACTCATAGTAGGTAAATAATGACACATCACACACGGAAATGGACTTCTGCTGGGTTCATTCTCATGATGGTTTTGAGTTTGTGAGTGCGAGGGGTCCCAGGGGTCTCCCTGGCCATAGACAAACAATTCTCAGCTTGGGATTCCCACACAACAAAGAAGTCTAAAACTGGAATCCAAACTCAAATCATAAGTTTTTACTTCTGAAGATAGAATTATTTTTCCTTCAATGGACATTCATCAAAGAACAAGATTAACTGGGCTTATCTTCCTGAATTTTTCCAGTTCTCCTATCTCGGATGAGAGCTCCTTCCTGAGTTCCAGTTTTCCATGGTTCCAAAGTAAAATCTTTTGGCCCTGTGAGGAAATTGAAACTCCAGCCCTGAGTCATTGGTTCACATCCTAAAGAAGCTGTGGACCCAGATCACAACTTGAACAATCTGGTTTTCAATTCCTTTTTCATTCTGGCACTTGAGATTTTAATTTTCTTTCTTTTAAACTCAGAATTATATTACTTTAACATTTATATCCAGAATTGCTATATGTAAGTAGTCAGGGGGGGATTTCATATTAGTTTGTATCTATGTTGCTGAAGTCTATCATTAATTTTTCCCAAGAGAAGATTTCAACTGAGTGTTCAGCATTGAAAGAAGTGCCACTTATAGCAGGCAATGAAACATAATTTCTAATGAAATATTTGGTTAAGTCAAGAGCCATTTTCACAAAATTGGTGTTTTTCTTGTAAATACCTAATCAAATATAAACTGATAGGGACTGACAGCATGAATTTCTTGTAGAGAAATCAAGCAGTCTTTATTTAATCAATGACATTTCTTGGTTGTCCAGGAAGAAGAGAATGAGGAGTAAAGTGACCCCATAAATGGAGACCCAGTGAACATAATCTAATTTGACTTTCTAGAAATCTTCATCTAAACTTCACAACAAAGGTTTTTAAAATAACTGATCCACTCCTCTGGTAGAATTAGATCATTCTTCATTAATATTTACTCTTTCCCCCTTCTACCCACTGAAAGAAGCATCCTTTGTGGTTTGAACTTCATCATGTGGCGTGCTTTGGCCAATGAGCAGTTAGAGGACATGACCCAGGCAAAGACCTGAACTGTGTTTGAATGATCGGGATTGCTCCCTTGTGCTTGTGCTGTCAGCTAAAATACAGGACACAGCTCACTGAGTTGGAATTTCAGATAAACAACAAATAAATTTATGTAAGTACATCCCAATGAATACTCAAATGTACTAAAAATTATTTCATTGAAATCAATATTTAACTGTGTTACCTGTATTTTTATTTGCTAAATCTGGCAACTCCAATTCAGAAGAAAGCCCAAAACCAACCCAGAGCCAGAAGGCAAGGCCAGTCTTAAACAGCCATAACCCAAAGGACCTGCAAACACATGACCAAGAAATAAATACTTGCTACTGTATATTATGAGAGTCTGTGGTTGCTTGTTAAGCAGCAATAGCTGACTAATTCAACTGTGGTGGCAATGAGAATCTAGCTTCATATGTCAATCAGTATGAAAAGATTAAGCAGATAGTTTACTATAAAGTGGGTGGGGAAGGGGGACAGAGGGGAGTAAAAAGGGGGTGGATGTAATACAACCACCATAAAATTAAATTAAAAAAAAGAAGAAAATAAAAATAAAGGAGTGGCCAAGTATTTGTGGCAGGGTTGGTTTTATTTTAATAAGCTTTCTGAAGGACACAGGTTAGTACATGCCTGGGTTTATAGTTAAAAATGAAGCTTTTATAAATAACACCAAGTAAGGTACTATCATGTAAAATTAAAAGAGAATCCCATTCATTTTTGTAGGCATACTTGTTGAAAATGGGCTAAAGCATCAGACTTATTTAGGTTGAATTTAGACTTTGTTATTTAAGGGCTATGTAATCTTGGGTAAATTAGTTAACCTTGCTAAATTTCCAATTCTTCATCTATTAAGTGGAGATAATAATATTTACCTCAATAAATTGTTGTGATGATTAATAAGCTAGGTAAAGATATTATCTCAGTCCTTGGAACATACCAAGGACTAAGTCATAACTTAAAGTACTGAGGAAGGGGAGAGAGGGAAGTAAAAAGGGGATGGATGTAATACAACAACAATAAAATAAAATTTTAAAAATAATAATAAAATAAAATAAAATAAAGTACTTACATAGTGGGAAGAAAAATCACAAACAACACAGCACACTATTATAAACTGTTCTGAGGGAAATGGGTGTAAACTTTCAGTAAGGGCCTAGCTAGAAGAAAATTCTTTATAAAGCTATGATATCAGATATCAGTTCAAAGGACTGTTGAGGCCGAAACTGTCCACAGAGTATTGGTCATAAATAAAAAGGCTATTGGTAAAATAATTATTTAGTCTATACAGCAAAATAATCAACTAATATTATAAAAGAAGCAAAGAGAAAATATTGGCATGACAAATCCAGAGAATGAATTTAGTATAATTCACATTTGTGCTAACTTCCATGGTATCAATGAAGCAAAAATAGAATTAATTCCCCCATGACAACAACAAAAAGCTCCCCCTTGAAGAGGAGGGGTAATTTTAGGACAAGTGACTATTAAAAAGCATTTGATGGGTAGTTTGCCAGGTCCTGGCCTTGCTTTTTTACTTAGTGTTCATAGAAAGTAAGTGGAATTGACTGGACAGATTTCCTTCTTTTTTTATTCAAATCCAAAGAAAAGTGTTCTACTTCGCTAGAAGTAAATTTATGGAACTCATTATAATGGTAAGATAAAAAAAATAATAAAGGTAAGATATAGGGTGAAGGCACAAATAATAACAACAGATGGAATTAGACAAGCACATGCCTATCTCGCAGTGCCACTATGAGTTCCCACAGGAAGCCAGATGACACTCCGAGACTGACGTCCAGAAAAGATGGAGCCCTTGTCCTCCCCACCAACCCCTGGCCCAGCTCTGTTGATCCTCTGTGCGCATGCACAGTGTGCAGATCTGACCCAGCACAGAAGTCCTGAGGCCCTTTCAGATGATCTGTCATAGGGTGAAACAAAGGGGGTGCTTACTGGGGAATGAGGAGGCCTGGGCCCCAGACCTCATCGTGCAACCATGGTGCACATACAGAGCTGTCCTGTAAAATGAGGGAATAGGCTGACATACCCTCTACAGTGTCTTGATTCCGCACGTGAGATGACTAACCCTGAAGGAATTACAAAGACAAAAATTGCAACCAATTTTTACAATCAAGGTAGGTGTTGAGTTTGGCCTGGAACGATGAGGAGGGCATTCCAGAAGAATGCGATGACATTACAATCATTACAATCATAGCCTAGGCCCTATTAGGGGGGAGTGACAAAACCAGGGTGGCAGGGATCCAGGTGCCACGTGGTCCCTCATCATGTGCAAACCCACAAACCTGCCTTTCAGAGAGTGGAAGGAGACATCTGGGAAGCAGATGACTGTTGGTCTGCGCTGGAGCGCTGCTATTAACCTACTGTCATGTGCACAGGTATAAATAAGGCAAGTCACTGTTTGGTGGTAATTATGAGAGTCTTTGAAGTCCATGAATAAAATACTAAAATTCAGGGCCACAGGGCAGAGTCATTAGACACCAAACTAGTTTAGAAAACACATTCCTTTCTCTTTTATGAGTTAGAAATATTTGAAGGAAAATTCATGTGAATCTAATTCAATGTCTAGATTTGGTGAGAATGAATAATACCAAACAAAAAAAGAACGTTTGTGGTGTGTGTGCATGTGTATGTACGAGGTGAGGGGTTACCAAAAACAGCATTAGTCAATGCTAAATCTTCACTTAATTGGCCAGAAAATTAACAAGAAAATACCCCTGTGCCCTGGGGGTCATCAGCACCTGGCCAGGGTATATAAAGGGCCCCAGAGGAGGCGGGAAAGACATTCACACCTGAGAACACCCAACTCCTCTCTTCAGGCCAACCCAGCCCAGTCCCAGAGACCACCATGACCGGCTCCTGCTGTGGCTCCACCTGC
>PVIW01010671.1:24631-42775 GCA_004026585.1 Noctilio leporinus
GCTGCCAGCCCTGCTGCTGCCGCGACCCCTGCTGCTGCCGCCCCTGCTGCTGCCAGACCACCGTGTGCCGCCCTGTGACCTGCGTGCCCCGCTGCACGCGCCCCATCTGTCTGCCTTGCCGCCGCCCCATCTGCTGTGACCCCTGTGGCCTGCAGGAGGGCTGCTGCCGCCCCATCGCCTGCTGCCCCACATCATGCACCGCTGTGGTCTGCCGCCCTTGCTGCTGGGCCTCCACCTGCTGCCAGCCCATCTGTGTGCAGGCCCCCTGCTGCCGGCCCCCCTGCTGCCAGCCCGCCCCCTGCCGCACCACCTGCAGGACCTCCCCCTGCTGCTGCTGCTGCTGAGCAGTGCTCCAACTTCCTAGAGTTGCTGCTGCTGAGACCCAAGATCTCCAGATCAACACACTGGAGCCTTAGCACCTGTTCTGGATTTTAATGATGTGGAAAGAAAAATAGATATTTTCCTTAAAGGGACAATAGCCATTTTTTAAAACCCTACTATTTGGATATACAAGCAGATCTCCATCTCCACCTGCCACCAAATTCCCAGGTGTCCCATCATCAGAACTCACTACAAATGGCAAGCCCACCTCTGAAAGTCCCCGCAGTGAACTTGGCAAGCCCACCCTGAACTCTGGAGGCTGCTCAAGGCCTCCCCATCATTGTTTGTAACATGCTGTTCACTTGTTTTCAATAAACTGACTTTTCCTGTAAACATTTCTGCTCCCTGATTCGTTTTTTAGTGCAGGTCTATTAGTGTGCACAGATGAGCAGAAGAAGAACAGGAAGGAGAGTGAAGAGGAAGAAGGGAAGAGGATGGAGAAGACAGAAGAGGGAGAGAGAAAGGTGCTAGGACTCCTGGTGTGAGTGTTGAACGGTGGCACAGAACAGCCACGCTAGCCCTCAGGCCGCTCACATGGGTAGATCTACGCAACCAGGTCCTCCATGGTCTGTCCTATGGTCTGTCCTCTGTCCATATCTCCAGGTTTCATGTTTTAACAGTCCTGGCTAAGTTTCACTTCAAGCAACACTCAACTTCTCACAGTAACTGACACATGCTATGCAGTTCCATTTGCCTTTGCTTTGGTTATCTTCTTTCATTTTCCTGTAATGTTCTTTCACCTTTTCTTTCCCCTCCCCTCCACCTCCTCATCTGCCTCTGAGTCATTTCCCAGTTCAACTCAGTCTTCTCCAGTAGTCCTGTCCTAACCCTCACCACACACACACACACACACGCTGTTAGGTGCCCCAACATATGCCAATAGCACCCTGTGATCATGTGCTTATTCCCCTGCCCATAAAGCACTATGTTGAGATGATCTATTTCCCTTCCTCCAATGATGAACCAGTTTATTTATTCTAGCTCCCAGTACTGAGCTCAATGTTCAGAAGAGTTGATAATTAATTTTTATTTGTTGAATCAAACTAATTAGAAGGGAATTGTCTTTATGACAAGAATTCTAAAAGGTCGATACTTAGTTAAAGGAAAAACTTCAGCATCTAGAATAACTTAACTTCTCTAACTTTTACTAGGTTTTCTCATTTGCAATATGGGAAAATTAATACTCATCAATGTACATTTCTGGGAAGGCTACGTTACTTCATGTAAAGTGCCTGGCACATAGTAAGCACCCAACACCATTCATTTATATCCCTTGTCATACATTTGAGTATTACTGTATCAAACAGGCTCAAAGGATGTGCTAATTATTATATATCAGGTCTCTGAGAATGGGAAAGGATTCAGGGAAGGCGCATTCTTTTATTTCCAGGACAGTTCACATACACTGGCAGAAATAGGGAATACATTTCTAATAGAGGTCTGTCATAAAAGTATTGGCCTCGAAAACTGTTTTAATTATATTGATATTGGCCCAATACTTTTGGGACAGACCTTGTAAATATAACGAAGATGGCCAAAAACGTCATCATCAGATTGAGGCTGTCTTGTAATAAAAGGGCTCTTTAAAAGTTGACCTACAAGTCCACAGAAAAGAGTGCTAGATTACAGGATTTATGAGGTTTAGTACCAGGAGCAAAAAAGAGCTGGGGAAAATATATGCATCAGACAGGCTTTTCTTCTCATCCTGAATCACCCAAGGGAATTAAGCAGCTCATAGCTGTCAGAGACTCCAAAACATTATCTGATTTTAACCTTATCTGACTTTAAGCAGATGAATGTCTAAACCAATTAGAAGAGATATTTCTTTTTTATTTTCATTTGTTTTATTTTTTAAAGATTTTATTTATTATTTTTAGAGAGAGGGGTAGAGAGAGAGGCAGAGAGGGAGAGAAACATCTATGTACAGTTGTCTTTCACCTGCCTTCAGCCACAGACCTGGCTGGAGACCTGGCTTGCAACCTGGTTATGTGCCCTGGCTGGGAATCGAACCAGCAATCTTTGGGTTCGCAGGCCGGCACCTTATCCACCATGCCACCAGCCAGGAGATATTTCTTTTTTTAATTCCAGAAATAAATTCCATCAGTTCCCTGATTATCTAGAGTTTTCTGTCTTTTCCAACTAAAATATTTACTCAATTAATGATAGCCATCTCTTCCGCCTTTCATGTTTATATGGATTTTATCACAAACATGGCCTTGAAGGTTCTTACCATTTCACAGGTGAGGAAACTGGGGCTGGCTAAAATAGTATGTGCTCTAAGTCACACAATTTCTGAGTGGTGAGGAAAGGATATGAATCCTTCTTGGTGTTCCCCATCCTCCTCCCATCCCGTCCCATTAATAATCTTCTCATCTCCACTGCTAACTCTTATGATTGGAGGATATTTTAAAGATAATTTTGGAGAATAGGGAATTCATATTCTGTTTGTAGACTTTTTAAAAGTTCCTAACATCCAGTGGCCCCAAACTAGCTCCTAACAAAATACAACTTAACAAAGCTATTAAGGTGAGGGCCTGGTTTACCATCATAACAAGTCATTAACAAGTCTTTTTAGACCTAACCACAAAAATCCTACAATTTATCACCACCATGGTTAACATATACTAACTCCCACTCTGGTAATTACGTTCCTGCAGAATCTGTAATTTGAATGATATGACACAAAAAGCCCACATGATGAAGACCAAGGACGCATCTCTTGTCCCATAAGCTTAGGTGCATTAACGTGCTACTACCAGGGAAACCACATAGCACAGAACAAAGGAAGAGGGAGGGTTTATGTAGGATTTTGAGAAATAGTGGACTTAGGTGAAATTACATAAAATGGTGTTTTGATAGACTCAAAGCAAAACAGGGCTTTGTGCAAAAGAATTAACATCAGGACTGTCCTATGAAAAGAACTTAGGATTCTCTTTCATTGGAAACTACATAGCTGAGATAAATGCAAATGTCATGTCAGAAAATCTCTTACCTGAAACTCTGCCTCTGGGTTGAATATTAAGGCTGCTTCTCAGTGTTAAGGTGACTTTGACCCTGGCCAGGTAACAGTGGGTGGTATGTTCCCTTCTTACTGAGATGACCTCAAACAGCAAAGTTTCTGACAGTCTGTAATGTGAAAACACAAGATTACTTAGTGCTATGTCTTTTTGTTAATTAGCAAAAAGAAAAGCAGTCAATGAAATAACAGATATATCCCTATTCCCAGTATTTGGATCTCTGTCTATATTCTAAGCCAAATAACAACATGCTAAACCATAAATCAAACAAGTTCCTATTTTATTTCACTAGGTGGGATAGAATTTTTGATAGTTACTACTACATATTCACATCTTTGAAATGACTCAGAGTTGAGAAAAGACTAGGGATCAACCATCAATCAGTGTTTATACTCAACAGGAGACCTGTGGTATATCAAAGCTTTGTTACTCTTTTTTCTGCATGACTCGGAAATTATCTCACAATTCTGGCCTTCCAAAAACTGGGATGGACTACAATGGCTCACAAAGTCAACGGACTTCAAGAACTAGGAATATGTTGGGCCAAAGAATGTATTTTTAAAATGATCACACCAGCCGGCAAACCCAAAGGTTGCTAGTTCAATTCCCAGCCAGGGCACATAATCTGCAAGCCAGGTCTCCAGCCAGATCTGTAGCTGGAGGCAGGTGAAAGGCAACCATACATTGATATCTCTCTCCCTCTCTGCCTCTCTCCCTTTTCCTCTCTCTGGAAATAATAAAGTCTTTAAAAAAATTAAAATAAAATAAAATGATCACACCAAATGAAACATACTTTGGAGACAAATTTAGTCTGACAGCCATAAGCAACACTTGGACAATACTTTCTACAACCAACCTTTCAACTATAAGTTTATTTTCTATATCCCTATTTTTTTCATCTGTGGCTATAAAAGGCAAAGCTATTTTATCAGTTCATGTAACTCCATTTTCCTTTTTCAGAAGCTCTACTTCACCCTTCATAAGTAATCAAAGCCCTCATCCAACAAACCTAATGATATTTCTAAAACTATAGAAATATAATTGATTCCTTTATAAATATTTTCAATGTAGTACTTTGAAGGACTCAATACAAGTGCTTACATCACATCTAAAAAGCATGAAATAAATCAATTTAAATTTTATTCCCAAGATCATACTCACGGAGGGACATTCAAAAAGACACAATAAAATCCACATTTAATTTGGCCTTCTTCACCCATGAAAATTTCTTCTCTTTCAATTGATTTATCTGCCTTTGCCCTGCCTCCCTAAAATGTGCAATTATTGTGTGATCAAAAACTACTTAGAATTTCTTTTTATTTCCTTTCCTTCTCTATCCCTTAAATAGTACAGCACTGTTTAGATGGTAAGTGTCTCATAAGTCACTATGAGCAATAGGCCAACTCTAATGGCCTATAACAATAGCACTGTAGTGGTTTTGGTGGTTATTTCCACATAAACAAGGGGAGCCAATATGCTGTTCCACAGAAGCACTGCACCATTCTTTCATAGCAGAATTGGTACACAGCTTTTATGAGTCACTTTAGTTTTTGTGGTTTGTTTTTGTTTGTTTTGGTTTTGTTTTGTTTTTTTTTTTTCAGAAATTCTTGCTTCATCACAAGAAATCAGGCCATTAGGCCTGTGAACTTTATAGTCTCACACTTAGTCATGGATGGTGAACAGGGAAAAGTGTGATAGTGGCAATACTGGATTCTTCCAACTTTCAACTTGTCACATGGTCTGGAAAAAATGGCTATTCAATGAGTAATTTTTCTGAAGATATAAATCATCAGGTATTCATTTCCAGGGAAAAAGCAGGAAGAAAGGAAAGCATCCTTGAGTGATGCTGGAATTGCTGCCTCAGCAACTGAACCCTCCAATCTTGAGTTCTCATTTCAATGGGCAACCACAACTTTAGGAAGTGACCTTGTGTCCTGGGGGTCATCGGCACCTGGCCAGGGTACATAAAGAGCCCAGAGAGGGTGGAAGACATTCACACCTGAGGACACCCAACTCCTCTCTCTAGGCCAACCAAGCCCAGCCCCAGAGACCACCATGACCGGCTCCTGCTGCGGCTCCACCTGTGGCTCCACCTGCTCCTCAGTCTGCGGGGGAGGCTGCTGCTGCCAGCCCTGCTGCTGCCAGCCCTGCTGCTGCCGCGACCCCTGCTGCTGCCGCCCCTGCTGCTGCCAGACCACCGTGTGCCGCCCTGTGACCTGCGTGCCCCGCTGCACACGCCCCATCTGTCTGCCTTGCCGCCGCCCCATCTGCTGTGACCCCTGTGGCCTGCAGGAGGGCTGCTGCCGCCCCATCGCCTGCTGTCCCGTGTCTTGCACGGCTGTGTTCTGCCGCCACCGGATCTGCTGTGACCCCTGTGGCGTGCAGGAGGGCTGCTGCTGCCCCATCACCTGCTGCCCCACATCGTGCACGGCTGTAGTCTGCCGCCCCTGCTGCTGGGCCTCCACCTGCTGCCAGCCCATCTGTGTGCAGGCCCCCTGCTGCCGGCCCCCCTGCTGCCAGCCCGCCCCCTGCCGCACCACCTGCAGGACCTCCCCCTGCTGCTGCTGCTGAGTGGCCCAGTAGGAAACAAGTGTTCAGAAATATACAAACTCTTCCCACCCCTGATCAATCAGATGAGAGATAGCACCCTTGCAAACTACTTTCCCTTCAAGCTAACTCAACAGTAACTGCCTCTTCATTTTTCACATAATCATGCAGCTATTTCTGGTCCTCTTTGAGAATCTTTAGAAAATACCCAATTTTTATCATTCCAGTCCTGGCTTGAAGAAAATGAGTAAACAAAGACCAAAGTACCTCTTGAATGAAACTACCCACTGATTCATCATCACACTGTTACTGTTTCAAGATGGGATATATTTCCAGTATAGAATTACATTTATGCTGGGATTTTGCATAGTGAAATAATAAAATTTTACTTCCAGGAAGCAAATGTGTTTCTCTTTATTGCTTATTAATATTTAAAAGCTTGTATTTAACTTAATTTATGGTACACAGAATCAAAAGAACCAAAGAAAGAAGGATTCTCTGCGGCCTTTTTTAGCTTTAGAAATAAGTCCATTGCCAAGTCTGTAATTTCAATAGCAATTCCAATTATTCAGAACATCTCTTGTTAAATATGTTCATATTTCAAGCCACAGATTTTGTGGTGATGCTGAGGAATGGAGAGACTTCAGCAGGTCTCTCTGGTCATGAACATGACTCATGAATCATCAGCACACGGGGTAAGGGGGAGGAGCCTCATTTATTTCCTGATTCAGAGAACTACATGGTGATTAATGTCCATTGGAACCTGGGAATCCCTGATGACTGAATGCCTGTGCTAGAAGAACTATATCCCAGCCTTTTCCATGACTCTCACCAGCACCATTGTGGCCAACTGAAATTTCAGTGGAGCCATTGCTGCTGAGTAGACATGGAGAAATGAACTCTGGTTGGAACCATTCCTGTATAGGACCGCTTTATGTGGTTTCGGAAACTGTAGCACCTGTGCAAGCCAGGCCTGAAAGTGGGCCTGTAATCCTTGGCTGAAAACGGGAAGCAGGCAGCAGGCACAATCCCAAACCTTCAAAGAGGCTTCCATGGAAAATCAGGCCTAGAAATGCAATGTACATAACTTGAAGCTTGCTCTGCTTTGTGTATATTCTGATCCTAATTAATGGATGTTTGAGTTAAGGCCAGAATGAACTCCTGAACTATGCTTTATCAATGTTCTGGCACCAGCAAGTCTGACCATCTGTAACCAGATACTGCTCTATGTATTTTATAGCTTACCTTCCCTAAACACTGATTGTTTCATGGCAAACTCCTGCACTCTTTTTTGCATGTATTCATCCCAACAAACACTATGTTGGGAAAAGGGATGGTGCGCACTTCCCACTAGAGAGAGTGGCCACCTCCTCTCTCCCCAGGAAGTTCAAGTCAGGGCCAGTTTGTTCAATCCCCCACACATTCCAATTTAGAGCTCCAAATAATTTAACCATTAAACAATGCTAATGCAGTTGAAATAGTGATAACATAAATCCACATTAGATATGTTGCTGCTGTTGTTAAAAACTTTTAGGCTGGCCAAGAAATGAACTATTATTATTTTCCTGAGAAATATGTAGTTAGTTCCCCATGCCTGACCTATAAGAGTTTTTTGGAATGTGCTACCCGTATTTTGGGGCATATCTGCCTCCCAGTGAGGGCAGTCAGGCAAGATAAGTCTTGTGAAGGCCTGGATCTTAATTGACTTTGATCACTACTGGATCTCCACTGACCTGCACAGTATTTAGCACATGGTATACAGTCAGAAATTATTTGTTGGATCATTAAAAAGTTATAAGGGTTGAAAGAGAGACATTTTATTTCACCAGCAATCATGCTGGATGTGGGCATTCTTACAATAAACAACAAGCTGTCTCATGAAGAAAAGTATTTTTCTTGAAATGTGGTAAAAGTTTCTCAACAAGTATTCCACTGTATTAAAAGCTGAACCTTGCCAGTACATGCACAGTGGCATTTTCTCTTTACTAGAAATTTAATAGTTTACTAATGGATAGGCCCACAAGTCCAATATCTTTCTACATATTCTTGACCACCATTCTTACAATTCTCTAATTTCACCCGTTCTTCTTCATCCTAGAATTTTTCTTGTTAGTCTTCTAGAGACTTCCTCATTTTACAATATTTTCTCAGATGTAGAATGTTTTTTTCTCCTAAGCTCATCATCATTATTGGATCATGTCTGCTTTCACAGTAACTCCATGCCCTGGTCAGCCATAGTGGCTGTGCCGATCTGGATAAGCCTCAAAGAACTGTGCAAGCAGGCTGATCAAGAAGGTTTAAATGGGTGGAGCCTTCAGTCATAGCCCTTAAACAGATTTCGCTGTAAAGCAAAAGGTCAGAACCAGGCAAACCCAGAAACTACAAAATTAATGAGTGACAGGATTCTCATATAGGCCCTGATGGCTTGAAACAACTGAGTATCGCAGTTGGTCCTGTGGGCAGGAAGAAACTCAAGCATAGCACAAGGGCAAACAGTGGAGTACAAGAAACTGAGGTATCAATTAAGCGAGCCGGAGCCCACCTCTGGCTGGGATCGCTATCTGGAATATTGTCATGCTGGCAGACTGCCACCTTCATATAGATCATGGCTTTATTCATAGTACTCCAAGGCCAATCAATTATGTGCAATTTTATTATTAATACGATCTTTTTATAGCATGTTTTGGAATTTTAAGAAGGCTGTGTGGAAGATAATTCTTCCAATATTGGTGAGACATAGAATCCTTTCAGGTGACTCTAAAAATTAGCCATTTCATGAATAACAACTGTTAAAAAATAAATTCACTGCCCTGGCTGGTAGCACAGTGGATAAGGCGCTGGCCTGCGAACCCAAAGGTCGCAGGTTCAATTCCCCAACCAGGGCACATAACCAGGTTGCAAACCAGGTCTCCAGTCAGATCTGTGGCTGGAGGCAGGTGAAAAGCAACCATACATTGATGTCTCTCTCCCTCTCTGCCTCTCTCCCTTCCCCTCTTTCTAGAAATGATGAAATAAAATCTTTAAATAAAATAAAATAAAATAAATAAATAAATTCACTGCTAAAATTCCTAAATAAAACAGACATTACTTAATGACAAGGAACTGATACCCACGATCCAACCTTCAGCTTTTCGGGCTTACAAATAATGTTTCCATAGATGTTTTTGGAGTTAAGCATTGGTTCCAAAGCTGCAAAATGTATGACTTTAGGCAAGTCATTGACCCATACCCTTATGTGTAAAATGGGGACTATAATAATACCTACCTTACAAGATTGTTACAAAGAATAAAGTAACACATTTATTTCTTTTGCATAATGCTTGAAACAGATTTAGAACTCAGGGCTACTGACTATCATGAAGGTTATAAATAGTGAAATTCACCTTGCTATGAAAACATATAATTAGGGAAATTAATGAGCATAATAATCTAAGACAAAAAAGAAAAAAGAAAAAGCCAAATTTGTAGAATGGAATGGTGGTTACCATAGACAGGCTGGGTTTGGGGGGGACAAAAAGATAATGTTTTAAAAATAAGAATACATGGTGGCTGCCAGGACCCAGAGACAGGCGGTTGTGGAGAGTTGGTGCTTAATGAACACAGAGTTTTAGTTTTGCAAGATGAAAGAACTCTGCAGTTGGGTGCTGCTGGTGATTGTGCAATAATATGAATGTATTTCATGCCAATAAACTGTATATACAAAAATGGTTAAGATAGTACATTGTATGTTATGTGTATTTTGCCAAAAATGAAACACTGATGATAGAGGCCTACTAAGATGCATTCCGGTAGCCCCAAAAAGTAGAGTGAAAAATTCTCCTTTTACTGACAGACCATAACTTTCAAAATATTCCTGTAGTATAACATTTTTCTGAACTTGTTTTGCCCAGAAGGCTTAGCAGTGCCAAAGGACACTCAAGCTTGGGGAATTCACTTCCACTATTTGTAAGCAGCCCAAAGAGAATGACAGCTACTGTGTGCTATCAAAATACCAATGGGCAAAAGCATCACTGAATTATAAAGCTAATTGGAGACTTTGAAGTTAAGAGTCATTAAGTTCCTATGTGAACCATAAATAGCAGAATATAATGAGTATGCATTACATAAGGAAAACAAAGAGTCTTTTATGAGAACCTGAGCACCTAAAAAAGTATCTAGAGAACTTACTAACTGACCAGCACCATTGCAAAAAATAATGAAATAAAGGAAAACAAGGAAATACCCCTGTGCCCTGGGGGTCATCAGCACCTGGCCAGGGTATATAAAGGGCCCCAGAGGAGGAGGAAAAGACATTCACACCTGAGAACACCCAACTCCTCTCTTCAGGCCAACCCAGCCCAGTCCCAGAGACCACCATGACCGGCTCCTGCTGTGGCTCCTGCTGTGGCTCCACCTGCGGCTCCACCTGCTCCTCAGTCTGCGGGGGAGGCTGCTGCTGCCAGCCCTGCTGCTGCCGCGACCCCTGCTGCTGCCGCCCCTGCTGCTGCCAGACCACCGTGTGCCGCCCTGTGACCTGCGTGCCCCGCTGCACGCGCCCCATCTGTCTGCCTTGCCGCCGCCCCATCTGCTGTGACCCCTGTGGCCTGCAGGAGGGCTGCTGCCGCCCCATCGCCTGCTGCCCCACATCATGCACGGCTGTGGTCTGCCGCCCTTGCTGCTGGGCCTCCACCTGCTGCCAGCCCATCTGTGTGCAGGCCCCCTGCTGCCGGCCCCCCTGCTGCCAGCCCGCCCCCTGCCGCACCACCTGCAGGACCTCCCCCTGCTGCTGCTGCTGAGCAGTGCACCAACTTCCTAGAGCAAGCAAGCAACCTTCTGAAAAAGCGATACTCCCATTTCTTTACCCAAGAAACCTTCCCTGAGCCATTAAGATGTCTCAAGTCAGCCAGGGGTTGCCCGGAAGTCCAGACTCATCTGTAAAGACTTGGGGCGTTTTCAAGTCTTTGTAATAACAGCAACTTCTTTCTTTCCACCTTATACCTTAGGTCTTTGTGGCATGTTTGTTTTCTAATAAACTTCTTTTCTTTGGCCTAGCAAACACAGCTTTGGTTTTATTTACTCATTCTATTTTTTTCATTAAATTTTAACATAACAAAATGTGCTGGTTGACTACCATCTGTGTTACACACAGTATTGCATATAAAGAAATTAACATTGACTTAAAAATGTTTCCCTCTTCAAGAAACTTCCAGGAAGGTGAATCAAATTGACAATAACTCAACTAAAAATTAGAATATGGAAAAATAAAAGTCCAATACATTGTATGATATCAACAGAGAAGCCATTAGTGATTGGGGAGCACAAGAAAGATGGAAAGGAGAAGGCAGCATTTTATAAGCATTTATAATATTTCAGGGTGTAGATCTAAGGGAAGATGGCACTCTCAGCAATGGAAAGGGTGTGCACAACCGTATGTAGACAAGTGGTTCAGAGGATAGTTGGCTAAGAACACTGGATATATGGAGAATAACAATGGAAGGTAAACTTGAAAAAACTGTGCTTTGAAATATTAACCAAATGAGTATACCCTTAAAGTAATACATACAAAGGAGCCATCGAAAGGCTTGAGGCAGGGGAATGGCATGACAGTAGTTAGACTCTGGAGTGGTTCCTGTGGCTGCTGCTTATAAAAACAGAAGGTTAAAGGTGACATATATAATGACTGTACAGAAACTAATTGAGAGCTGAATGAAGATGATGGTCACAGAATAAAGAAGACACAAAGAGTTTGGAAGACCTAGAAACACTGAAGGAGTATTAAGTAATATGAATGTGAGAAACAAGAAACAATTAGGAAGCAAGTGTGACATTGTAATTCAAGAGGAAACTGTTCTGGTCAGTAGACACTCCAAAGAATTTTAGCATACTTATGCTTATTTACTATGTGTTTAAAATCACTACTCTACAGCCCTGGCTGGTGTGGCTCAGTGGGCTGGGCACTGGCCTGCTATCTGAAAGGTCTTCAGATCAATTCCCAGTCAGGGTACATGCATGGGTTGTGGGCCAGGTCCCCAGTTGGGGGCAGGTGAGAGGCAATCGATTGATGTTTTTCTCTCACATGTTGATTTTTTTCTCTCCCCTTCTCCCTTTCTTCCCTTCTCTCTAAAATAAATAAATAAATACAAATAAATTGCTTCTGCCTTTCAAAAAAGCATCAAATCAAATCATTATTCCACAGCATATTCCACCTTTCATTAATATTCATATTCTTAAGCTATTATAAAATATTTTTAATAGGAGACAAAGAATTTTACTCAAACTTTCTGATCCTGGAAAGCAGCATAGTATGAAAGAAAAATAACTGATCTAGGAGTGAAGGATAAGAGTTCTATACCCAACTCTTCTGGCTTTGTACTAGTTATATAAATGGAGCAAGTCACTAACCTCTCCAAAATGCACACATTCCTAGACTCATTAGTATTCTAACATCAACTGATGCTTAGAGGAAATTAAAAATAATTCATAGCATAACATCAATGTTCCAATTTAGAACTCTGAGAGTGAATCAATCTATATTTGACTATTTTCCTTGATTAACCCCTCTTATCATTACTATACTGATTTGTGCACTATAGCAAGATCTGATGTAGATAGATTAGGTCTGGCTTTCTCCATAATCATGTAGAGCTTTGTACATAATAGGATTTAATAAACATGCTATTTATTAAAAAATGATATTAGTTTCTGTAGCTATAAAATTAAATGGTTTGACAAAGTGATTTATTAAGGTTTTAATCTCCAATATATAGTGATTCCATGTAACCATTTTTCAGCTTCATACCTACAGTTATGGTTATCACATGACATGAACATCTGTATTGACACTGGCATGAATCACTTTTTAATTCTATCCCTGTACTAACCTACACACCTCTGTACCTCATAAAAGCTATGTCAAATGAAAAATCACATTCTTTCTTTTAAAATCACCAGAAATTGTTTCAATTTTTATTTTGCTAAAATTTATTTTAATCTCTTTGCACTTATACTTATTGAACAGTATTTCATCACCCATTTCCTAATGTGCCTTATAAGCACTGTGATTGAGAATAAAAGCGTTTTCAAATTCCCGCTTTTTCTTTTATTGGTTCCCCTTTATAAATTTAATTGTTGTGCTCTTTGGTCTGATATCCTTGCATAAGATACAAAGTGTAATGCCATAAAATGATGTGAACTGAAATGACGCCCACCTCTGAGAAAGAAATATTGCCATTTAATCTGCACAGCTGTGATTTTCATGTTTCATATACATATAAATTACACTTAAAATTCCTGTGATTATTTCCTAATTTCTGGATATGAATTTTAGCCCTTATTTTAAATTTGTGATAACAAAATATACACAGAAAATTGGAATAAATAGCTTTGTTCCATACATCCTCCTAAGTGATAAATGTTTACTCAAGGCCAAATGTGTGCAGTTCAGGAGAAAACATTGAAATTGGAGAGATCCAACTTTTGGAAAGATTTGTACATTTTTATGAATGTGGAGTTTATCACAATTTCTATCTGGTTGATTACAGAGACTATAACCTTATTAATTAAAAAAATATAAAGATAGCCTTACATGGTTAATAATAACAATAAATGGTTAATGTTTTCTCCTGAAGACTTGAGGTTTGGTGAATATGACCCCAAAATCACATCATCTCATGGGTGAGAAGCACTTTGTAAGGTGAAAATTACAGCATTATTTGGAAATAAAACAATGATTCTATCAAGGACTATAGCACACACTTGGTGAATACTAGCTGAGAAATAAAGAAAAACTAATTTGGGCATATATTTGAAAGAACTTAGTATTTAAACAATCAGAGGGTCCTGGGAAAGCTTCTTAAAAGAGTAACAAAATAAAAAATGCTGTCCGTCACCAACACCAAAACTTGTCAAGGACTATAAAAGGCCCCAATGGGACAAGCATCCTTAACTCAGAAACTCCCCTAAGAAACGCAACTCTTGACCCAATTCCTAATGCCATGGCCTGCTGCACCACCAGCTTCTGTCAATTTCCCAGCTGTTCCTGTGGGACCTGTGGCTCCAGCTGCTGCCAGCCAAGCTGCTGTGAGACAGGGTGTGGCACTGGCTGTGGCCAAGAGGGTGGCTGTGGAGCTGTGAGCTGCCACACCAGGTGGTGCTGCCCTGACTGCTATGTGGAGGACACCTGACTACCCCTCTGCTGTGTGGTGAGCTGCACCCCTCAACCTGCTTCCCCTACACCATGCCCAGGCCTCCTGCTGCCGCCTCTCCTACTGTGGATAGTCCTACTGCCACTCAGCTTACCGCTGCTACTGCTGTCAGCCCACCTGTTGAAAAGCTCCTTCTGATGAATCCTGAGAAATGGAACATCCAAACTAGCCAGTGAAGAGGCCCAACAGACTTCTGAACTCCCATACCCATACTCCAGCTTGCAACCTCTTGTCACATGGCTGCATAATTTCACTAAGATGTAAAATAATTTATAATAGAAGATCTAAAATACTTCAGAGACCTGGATATCAACAGAAGTTCTACAATGTGAAAAGAGTGCATAATACATTACTATAGACATTACCTGAAATATTTCAACAGTTTGGAATTTAATAGAAATTTTCATTCTTCAATGATGAAGCTATTGTTGGAGAGTTCTTTGGAACTTTTCATTGATACTGCGGCACTGGGATTTTTCAAAATCTCAGTTCATGTGGCAGAGCCCTGTGTTTTTTTCATTATTGTGCCTTTAATAATGATCTTGAAAAGGTGATTTTCCTTTGTTTATTCATTAATGGTCCCATATTCTGCAGCCAAAATATAGATTAAAAGAATGCATTGGTATTTATAAACTGTTCCTTGAGGTCCTCAAATATGCAATTGATGGGCTAGGTGTTGCAGAAGGTCAGTTTTCCAAAAAGGAATTCTACATCATTTAGCTTCTTGAGAGTATTGCCAAATCCACTTATCTCATTCATATATAATTCTGTATACAATTCTTTCATTTTTTAAAAGATTTTATTCATTATTTTTAGAGAGAAAGGCAAAGAGGGAGTCAGAAAGGAAGAGAAAAATCAGTGTATGGTTGCCTTTCACCTGCCTCAGGCTATAGACCTGGCTGGAGGCCTGGCTCGCAACCTGGTTATGTGCCCTGGCTGGAAATCAAACCAGCGACCTTTGTGTTCGCAGGTCGGTGCCTTATCCACTGAGCCACCAGCCAGGGCTGTATACAATTCTTTCAATCAGCAAGAGGATAAAAAGGGTAATACATGACTGGAAGGACAATAAACATAAATTTTACAATAATACATAAGATGTAAAGGTATCCTGAGTTCTAGATCCTGCTCTTTAACTAACGATCCATGAATTCTTGAGCAATTTCTTCACCTGGGCATCTAGTTCTAACCTGGAAAATGAGAGAATGGAGTTGTTCTGCTTATAATGTCCTTTCCAGACATAGGGTAGTAAGTCATTTTCTAAATAGGTGAAATACTGACTATTAGTCATTTCAGATGCCCAAAGAATAAAAACAATCAATGGTCAAATATTGTTGCATATGTTACCACCATTTTATATATATAAAACACCTTAGAATATTAAAGGGCCTTGACTGGTATGGCCTCATTGATCGAGCATCATCCTGTAAAGCAAAGGGTCACCAGTTCAATTCCTGATCAGGGCACATGTCTGGGTTGTGGCCCAGTCCCTGGTTGGGGCGCATGCAAGAGGCAAACGATCAATGTTTCTCTGACACATCAATGTTTCTCTCCTCTTTTTCCTTCCCTTCCCCTATCTTGAAAAATAAATCAATAAAATCTTTTTTAAGAAAAGAATACTAAAGAGATGTCCTGTAAATAGGAACCTCTATAACCATCACTCCCACACTGGCTTAACCACTTACCACCCACTGATATCCTGTAACATTAATGTTGCTCAAAACATACTTCACAAAGTGACTAAAGGGAATTTCAACCGAAGTTTTTATAATACCTATGCAATTCTCTCATGCATTTTGAAGTAGAAAATAAATATCCATTACGGGAATGGATTTAAATGAACATGATGTTGACATACACTATTCCCATGTTTACTTAATCTCCAGAGAGAGTTCTAGAATGAAGCATGGAAGAAATAAAAGACATGTAATGAAGTTTCCATTATAATGAATATAATCTTTGGGGTTTTACAAAATGGTGAGCCAACAGCCTTGGTTTCCCTACAATAGTGTCCATACTCCATGGAGGTCAGGTCACCTTGCATCTCACCTAAACAAAATCTTCATCTTCACCCCATCCGTTGCCTCATTCAAAATACATAAACTGAGAGTGTGACTTTTATGCAGCCAAGAAGATTTATTCTCATCACAAGAAAAAAAATGTAACTAGATGTGGTGATGGGTGTTAATTAACCTACTGTGGTAATCATTTCACAAATATACATATATCAACTCATTATGTTGCACACCTGAAACTAATAAATGCTGTATGTCCATTGTACCTCAGTTTTAAGGAAATATTTAAATCTATACACTGTCTTAAAATCAAAGACTGGATGAAGTCACAAGTCAGTAGATTAACTCATCAATTAAGTTTTTCTTGAAGTATGATATATCTGAGGTCTGTCCAGAAAGTATCGAGCCAATTTCAATTATAATTAAGACAGTTTGTGCTCGATACTTTCAGGACAGACCGCATAAGCAGTTTTTTTTTTTTTTTTTTTTTTTTTAATTTGTTTGTTTGTTTTAATAAAATCTCCAGAGAAATCTGTAATAAACAGTGTGATTCCTCACCCTAAACTCTGTCTTTCTTCCCTTTGCTCTCCAATAGTTTGTAAGAAAAAGGGCAAATTTTCACATCTTGCTTTCATCCTTTGACTTTCCCTAAAGCACCTGTTTACCTGGAACACAGGACCCTGCCTGTAATGGTTTAAAGAGTCGAGTCTGAAGTCAGATGGCATGGAGTCACATTTAAAATTCACTATTTGTTAAAGGGAACTTGGGTGAATGGCTTAAATCTGTTTGTGGCTCAGTTTCCTCACACGGAAGAGGGAAGAGCAAGGATACCTACCCCGCAGGACGCCTGTGAGAATTAAATGAATTGACACCAGCGAAGTACTGGCTCCTGTCTGGACACAGGGTGAGTGCTTCAAAAATGTTTTCAGTCACAATTCGTTCATGTTTCCCAACTCCCAGCGACAGCATCCCTTTCCGGCCAGCTGAGTTGCTGCTTTTCGGGCAAAGTGAAGATAACAAAGGTAGAGGAGGGGCAGCTGTCAACACTGGAGGCTACATTGATGAGAATCAAACTGCCATGCGAGACCCAAGAGCTCGATTATTAGAGTCAATGCTGAGTGATATTGACACGCCTTAAAGATGAGGCATCAGTCAATTATTCTTTGGGCAATGAGCAAATTGTAACAAATATGGGAAATTAGGGGTTATGAAGTCATTGAACGCTCATGACTACTTGCCCAGGGTAAAGAATACTAATTGCACACCAACTAAAATCAACTTTTAAAGGCTTTCAGAAGGTTGAACAAGTAACTCAGGGACAGGGCAATTATTATTCAGAAACAAGTTATTTAAACACAAACAAGGAAGAGACTGTAAGAATTACGTAAATAATTAGCTGGCCAAGGCTTATAAAAGGCCGAATGTGGAAGTTATTGCCAAAACTAAAAAATTTCTCCTAGCAGCCCAACTCTCAACCCAACTCCTGACACCATGGCCTGCTGCACCACCAACTTCTGTGGATTTCCCAGCTGTTCCTGCGGGTCCGGCTGCTGTCAGCCAAGCTGCTGTCAGACCAGCTGCTGCGGGACTGGCTGTGGGACTGGCTGTGGGACCGGCTGTGGCAGTGGCTGTGGCTGTGGCACTGGCTGTGGGACCGGCTGTGGCATTGGCTGTGGCTGTGGGACCGGCTGTGGCAGTGGCTGTGGCTGTGGCACTGGCTGTGGGACCGGCTGTGGCATTGGCTGTGGCTGTGGCACTGGCTGTGGCACCGGCTGTGGCATTGGCTGTGGCCAAGGGAGTGGCTCTGGAGCTGTGAGCTGCCGCACCAGATGGTGCAAACCTGACTGCCGCGTGGAGGACACCTGCCTGCCCCCTTGCTGCGTGATGAGCTGCATCCCCCCAACCTGCTGCCAGCTGCACCATGCCCAGGCCTCCTGCTGCCGCCCCTCCTACTGTGGACAGTCCTGCTGCCGCCCAGCCTGCTGCTGCTACTGCTGTCAGCCC